>RJWM01033764.1:0-20282 GCA_004363535.1 Dasyprocta punctata
TGAACCTTGGAAAGTGGAAACTCTAGCACTCCATGACTAGTTGGAAAAGCTCCTTTATTCCTTTGAAGAATTTGTGTAAAATAGATGCCTGATGCTAAAATCATTGTTTAATGTGGCTGAAGATTAACCCTGATTTAAAGATGTCTCATTCACCATATTGACCAGAGGCCACATTTCATCAATTTCTGTGTATGAGGGAACTTCATCAAAATAAATATCAGTATCATGTGTTTTACCAACATAGTTATCAAAGAAGGACATATTGCTAATAGAACCGAAGTGTTCCTATTAGAGGCAACAGCCTTTTAGGTCAATTGTCAGATTTTTGTGTTTTAGGGTCTGAGGGGTGGCTCCCAGGCTGCACCAGATAATGCCCACTGCCTTGTGGGACTTCACAGTACAGCAGTCTCATCTCCTACACCGCTATTTATTGACAAGAACTGGAATCGCTTCTTGGAGATAAGAATTCATATTTTAAATATTGCTAATAAATCTTCTTAGCAAGCAAACGCAAGCAAAACCATCGATGTTCAAGTCTATGTATTTACAGGAAATTCTGAGAGTAGTAAGTCTACCATACACGTCTTCCTGTGACAGGAAATAGATAAAGCAGGTGCTGCTCTCTTTAACAGGAACACATTGGAATATGTGGTTCTTTCCTTGTCTG
This sequence comes from Dasyprocta punctata, assembly GCA_004363535.1. Lineage (NCBI taxonomy): Eukaryota > Metazoa > Chordata > Mammalia > Rodentia > Dasyproctidae > Dasyprocta > Dasyprocta punctata. The sequence goes on from RJWM01033764.1 coordinate 668, forward strand.
GGTACTTCTCAGATTTCCTGGATGATGGACGATCTGAGAAACAGACTGAGAACACTACCACATGAGGAGTTGGCAGCTCAGAAAGCACATACTTGAAATCCCAACCCCATAAAACTGCACTCCAATTTATTCCCTTTGAAACAAAGCCAATTAAAGCTTGTTTTGATGAATCAATGACACATGTGATTCAACTGTCCCATTACTATAGTTTAAAGAAAAATGAGCAGGGGATCCCTGACAGACACTTATTTTATTTTTCATAGGACTCTTAGCAAGATTGGAAAAATTCTCACATCACCAGAGTGACAGAAACAGAGATCCACTGGCTAGTATCTTAATAATAAGTAATCAATTTTTACAAAAAGTGTTTAATTGCTCATGAGGTAGAGGAAGACAATCCTGTTTTTAATAACATTTTGTACACTTTAAGATAATGATCAACTTCTTGATAGGGAAGAATTAGAAAATCAGCATTTTTAGCTAGAAAGCGTAACTGCCTTAGAAGTGCAGTAATTAGAGATTTATCAGTAACAAACCTCAGAGCAGCAGTACTTCTGTTTCACTTGCCTGTCTCTGTAATGAATATTTCTCACTTACCAAACACTGCTTCACTTCAAGAAGTAGACTGCTCCTAATTTCTAATATACTGACAAACAAGTTCGAGAAATCATACTCGGATCTTGCTCTGACCCATTGTTTTATGGATCTCTAGTGGTCCCATTATCTGGAAATGCTCAGTCTGCTCTTCCTCAGGCTCCAAAGGATCTGCATTTCTGCTTTTTTGCTCTGCACAGCCCTTGGAGCAGTGAGAGTAGTCGCTTTCTCTGCACATAACAATCTTACATTGCATCATAGCTGTCCAGAACGCTGAAGGCATTGAACTTGAACTGGGCCACATTGTTCTGTGGAGAGTGGAGGCTGAAATAGGTATTCTCTTTGATACATCTGATAGGGGAAAAAATCCAGGCCAAAAAGATTAACTTAAAGTATGATGTGAATTCACTCTAACTCAAGTAACTAGGCTTAACCCAGATTTCTGAATTTCAAATGAAGCTCTTCCCACTGTACACTCTTTCTCTTATACAAAAACTACTGTCACTCCTATTCCAACTTCTATTATGGTTTTCATATTACTGTAGTGTAAATTCACTCTTCCTATACATAAATAGAAGGGAAGTGCAAAATAAACACAATGAAAGCAAAACAAGGTAATTAAATTCTACCTAGAACTCTTGTCTTCCAAAGGCCTGCTCTACTTTGCCCAAAGGGAAGATTATAAATGGTTTATTATTTGATGGTAATGTTTTAAAAATCGATATTGCAGTCCATAACACAACCACTGAAAAAGTTTAAAAAAGTAGTACAAATAATCCATAGAGAGGAGGTAAAGTAGAATGATATTAAAATGCTCAATTAAAATTAGAGAAGGCAGCAAAGAGAGGGGTGGTGGGAATGGAGTAGATAGCTTGTGGACTTTAGCTATGTTAACAATCATTTTAAATATGAATGATCTAAATATACCAATTTAAAGACACAGTAGATTAAAAATCAAGATATAAACTATATGTTGTCTTCAAGAAAATTGCTTTAAATGGAAAGACACAGTTAAAGGTAAAGAGATGGAGAATGATATACCATGCTAATACCAATCGAAAGAAAGCTGGAGAAGCTATATTAATTTTAGACAGAAGTAACTAGAGCCAGGGTAACTACAGGTGACAAAGAGGGAGATTATGTAACAGTAAAAGGATCAGTTCTCTAAGGAGATGATCCTTAACCATGATAACCAAGGTTAGGATTAATATTTAATCCAATATAACCATCTGTTATGGTTGATACATTGTGTTAACTTGAGAAGTTCAGAAATTTAACTGAGAGACTCAGCAGGGAGCCAGGGTTCTTACTTTGTAAATATCCTCATCCTGTGCAAAGGAGGGCAAGGAGATTTTGTGAGTGCAGCTTCTGCCTTGGAGGTGAGGGTGGCCTGTGTACAATAAAAGGGAGGTGAAGAGGCTTGTTTTTTCCTCTTGCTATGGCTGCTTTTTGCTTTGGCTGCTGCCTTGAAGCGTTGTCCCAGTGCCATGCCACCCTGCCTTGGAGCCAGCTGATTATGGACTGAAGCCTCCAAATACTGTATGCTAAATAAATCTTTCCTTCCCTAATTTTGGGTGTCAGGTGTTTTGTCCCAGAAATGAGAGAAAAGTAACCAAGACACCATCTTTAATACATATTTACCTAAAAAACACAGCATCAAAATATATGGGGTAAAAATTGATGAACTGCAAAAAGAAATGAATAAATTTATGATTATGTCTGGAGAGCTCAGTATCCTTCTGTCGGTATTATGACTTGTATCTAGATATCCCCCTCCAATGTCTTATGTGCTCACAGGTGGGGCTTTTTGGAGCTGGCTGGATCTAGAGTGTGAGATTAAAGGTGTTGGGTACTAAATTAGTCCACTGACCAGAATTAGTATAGTTCTGGATGGGGATAATGGGAAGGCCATTTGTGACATCACCCAAAATGCTTGTAGCCTGGGTGGGATAACAGGGAATAGGAGGCTTTCTTCACTGTTTGTGCTTGTTGCCTTCTGTCTGACATAGCATGAACTGTTTTTCTGCTGTAATGCCACTTGGTTGTGCTACCCTGCCTTGAAGCAAGTTGACTATGGACTGAAACCTCTACAAGCAGTGAACTGATGAGAGTCTTTCCTCTTTTAACTTGTGGGTGTCGAGTATTTTGTCTCAGCAGTGAGAAAAGTAAGACAGATTTTGGTACTGGGAATGGGGCTGTTGCTGCAACATTACCTGGTCACATGATTCAGAAGTCTTTGGAAATGGCTTGCAGTAAGAATGTAGAAAGGTTTGGTGATGCTATCTGAAGAAGCTTCCCTGGAATATGGTAAAGTGAATTTGATGGTAGATTCTGGTCAGAACTCAGAACACTAGAATGCTGATAGAAATGCACCTGGTAAAGTCCAGGTTCAGAAGGTTTCAGTTAGAAACAAGGACTGCATTGGCTGTTGGACTCCAGACCACGTACATTATGCTTTGGCAGGAAATGTGTCTGTATTTTTTTCTTGTCCAGAGATGTTGCCTGAGACAGATTAAGGGCAGTGGACTAATAGATCTGGCAGAAGAAATTTCAAGTGTAATGTTGAGGCAGTGGCATGGCTACTGTTGGGGACTCTTAGCCAGATCTACATTGAAAATCAGGAGCAAACAGCCCAAAAATATGATTTTAAGTGTTGTGCATTTGGCCGAAAAGGAAGCTCTGGTAAAACTGTGGACTGTTAAGATGGAGCAGTAGAGAACTTGGCTGCTGGAAATGAAGAGGACAATAGAAAAGATGGCCTGAGCATATCAAAAGAACCAGCAGGACTCCCCTTTTTGCAGCCTCAAGATTGTAAAGGGGAAAGACTTTGCTTTGAGAAGAGAGCCTTAGAACACCAGGTCCCACAATGGCAGTGGTCTAAAGAATTTGTTCCTCAGGATTGGATTCACAGCACTCAGAAACTAGGCACTTGATTCCTAAAACCAAGAGAGAAGGAAGTCTAGCTACTGCTCCAGTTGGTGGCAGACTTTGGTGTCACCCACATGGTGCTGGTTTTAGGTGCATTCAGAATGCAGGAGCTGTGGGATCAGGAAAGCTTCCACTCAGATCTTAGAAGAGGGCCTGGAGGCTAGGCAGTGTGCCTCTGAGTGGGCAGTGTGAAGCTGTGAGTGTGAAACTGAAGGTGCAGGGAAGACACCAGAAACCTGGAGAAGCCAGGGATATGGATCATCTGAGGAAAGCTGCAAGGAGTGTACAAAGTCTGCCCGAGAGAGAACCTACAAGAACTGCAACAAATGACAGTACCATAGAGGCAGAGCCACCCAAGCCCTTTAGATTTCATGTCTTGCCAGAGATTGCCCCTGGTGCTGGACACAGAACTACAGGAGTTAATGTTTGCCCTGCTGGATTTTGGGCTTGCTTTGGCCCCATTCTTGTCTATCCTCCTATTTCTATCTTTTGGAATGGGCATGTTTATACTGTGCCATTGTATATTGGAAGTGTTTAACTTTGCTTTCATTTGTACAGGGGCTTGCAGCTAAGAGTTTGCCTTAATCTCATAAGAGACTTTGGCCTTGGACTTTTCAGCAGTGCTGAAACTGTTAGGACTTTGACAACTCTTAGAAATGGACTGAATGCCTTTTGCATAAAGGGATGCATATGAATCTTTGGAGGTGGCTAGATCTAGGGTGTGTGATGCTGGGATTAAGGGTGTGTGATAACTAAATGAATTTAGCATAGCTATCCACTCAGGTGTGGATAATGGAAGCCTCAACCTCCATGCGGGTGACACCAATCAATAGGCTTATAGCCTGGGTAGACTATAAAGGGATAGGGGGAAGGCATGTTGATGTGGCTCACTACTTACTACCTTCTGTCTTCCATGCCATGGACTGCTTCTCCTCTGCCATGCTACCCTACTTTGGAGCCAGCTGACTATGGACTGAAACCTCTACAAACTAAGAGCCTAAATAAATCTTTCTTTCTTTCATTTATGGGCATTGGGTATTTTGTCCCCAAAATAAAAGATCTACTAAGACAATCAGTAACTGACAGGCCCAGAAAGCATAAAATCAGTAATAATACAGATGATCCAAAGAACACTATTAATTCACTAAATCTAATTAGAATTTATGTAATACTCTATTCAGTGACAGCAGAATACACGTTCTTCTCAAGCCCACATGGAACTGTCATCAAGATAAACCCCATTCTGGACCTAATAAATTTAAAAGAATAGAAGTCACACAAAATGCATTCTCAGGTAACAATGGGATTTAACTACAAATCAAGAGCAGAGATATTGTTGGAAAATTCCCAAATATTTGGAAAGGAAACAACATACTTTTAAGTAACTCATGGGTTGGGGAAGAAAATGGTGAAGTAAAGACTGCTGGCATACCATGACATTTGCAGGACCTGGAATCCAAACACCTGGAAAACAGCAACTTAACAAATATGTAGTAGGGGCAGAGTACTTCTACACTGTTTTTTGAACTATAGGAAAATCCAGTAGAAATATGAGAAAGTGAAAGCAAGGCAACAAGATGCCCCTACATGCTTTCCATTGACCCTCAAAAGCTGACCTCACAGACACTGAAACAGAAAGTGCAAAAGCCAAAATGAATGGTCAAAATGTTTGAAAAGCTCAATGAAGACACACAAGCAAATTCACAAGATGTGTAATGAGCTTAAAGAAGATTTTATTAAACATATAAAAGAGTTTATTCATAAAATGCTTGATGAGTTTAAAAAAGAAATAAACAATAAACTGATTGATTTAAACAAGACAATACAAGATATAAATCACCAGCCTGGGAAATAATTAGAAATTATGAAAAGAAATGTAGTAGAAATACAAGATGTGAAAAAGTCAGTAGAAAGGATGAGTAGCAGATTTGACCAAATATGAGGACAGAGTGTCAGCCACAGAAGACAAGAAGATGTAGTGAATCATAAACTCGAAGATATCCTAAAAACACAGGATACTGTGCAACTTGTATCCAACAGCAGCTAGATGATCCAAAAAACAAACAAACAAACACCTAAAACCAGAATTGTAGGAATAAAGGAAAAATAGAAGACAACTCAAAAGGCACAAAAATTTTAGTTACTAAAATCATAGCAGAAAACTTTTCAAATCTAGGGTAAGAATTCAATATTCAGCTATAAAAGGCACAAAGAGACTATACTCCTGGGACTCGCCCGGGCTTGCCCTGCACTCCAGAGGCTCTGAACTCCTCCCAGCCAGACACAAGGTCCGGGTGGTGCCACACTCTGGGGTGCGCTCTGCCTAGCCACCTGGGTCCTGGAGGTTCTGACCCCCACCTTGTAAGGCAGAGGGTCCAGCAACACACTCTGGGATTCATCCCAGAAATTCAGGGATGGTTCAACATGTGCAAATCAATATATGTAATACATCATATCAACAGGGCCAAGGACAAGAACCACATGATCATCTCAATAGATGAAGAAAAAGCTTTCAACAAAATCCAACACCCATTCATGATAAAAACCCTACAGAAAATCGGAATAGATGGTCTCTACCTCAACCTGGTAAAAGCCATATATCATAAACCAACATCCAACATTTTACTAAATGGACAAAAACTGAAAATTTTCAAACTAAAATCAGGAACAAGACAAGGATGTCCATTATCATCACTCCTATTCAATATTGTTCTGGAATTATTAGCCAGAGCAATTAGACAAGAGAAAGAAATAAAGGGAAGAAGGATAGGAAAGGAAGAAGTAAAATTATCATTATTTGCAAATAATATGATACTCTACATAGTAGACCCCCCAAAATCCATTAAAAGACTTCTAGATGTAATAACCAAATTCAGTAATGTTGCTGGATAAAAGGTGAACACTCAAAAATTAATAACATTCCTGTACACAAACAACAAAGTCACTGATGGAGAAATAAGGGAAATCACATCCTTCACTATGACATCCAAAAAAGAAAAATGAAATGAAATACTTAGGAATCAATCTAACAAAGGAAGTAAAAGATCTATTCAGTGAAAACTACATTACTCTGAAAAAGGAAATCGAAGTTTTCAGAAAATGGAAAGATATTCCCTGTTCATGGATAGGGAGAATAAATATCATGAAAATGGTTATTCTCCCAAAATTGTTATACAGATTTAATGCAATCCCAATCAAAATACCACTTGCATACCTCACAGAGCTAGAGAAAGCATTTCTGAAATTCATCTGAAACCAGAAGAGACCTAGAATAGCAAAGGCAATTCTGGGCAACAAAGGTAAGGCAGGAGGCATCACAATCCCTGACTTGAAACTACACTATAAAACTACTGTGATAAAATCACCATGGTATTGGAATAAAAACAGACCTGAAGGTCAATGGAATAGATTAGAAGATACGGCCACAACTACACACACACTTAACCACCTCATCTTTGACAAAGGGGCTAAACATGTACATTGGAAGAAAGATAACTTCTTTAACAAATGGTGCTGGAAAAACTGGCTTGCTATATGCTATAAACTAAAACTAGATCCGTGTCTATCACCGTGCACTAAAATAAAGTCAAAATGAATCAAAGATCTGAGTACTAAAACAGAGACACTCAACTCGCTAGAGGACAAAGTAGGTAAAAATCTTGATGACATAGGAGTAGGCAGAGAGTTCAAGAACAAAAATCAAACTGCAAGGGAAACATTTCCCAGAATCAACAACAGGGATCTCGTCTTGCTAAAAAGTTTTTGCATGTCAAAGGAAATCTCCAACAGAGTGAAAAGAAAACCCACGAAATGGGAAAATATCTTAGCCAATTGTCCATCAGACAAAGGACTTCTATCTAAAACACATAAAGAATTAAAAGAAATCAGGCCCCTAAAATTCAAGGACCCAATCCAAAAATGGGCATCTGAGATGAATACACACTTCTCAGAGAAACAAATACAAATGGCAAATAAATATATGAAAAAATGTTCAACATCAGTGGTCATTTGGGAAATGCAAATTAAAACAACACTGAGATTCCATCTCACTCCAGAAAGAATGACCAAGATTAAAAAATCCACCAATAACAAATGCTGGAAGGGCTGTGGGGAAAAAGGAACTCTTCTCCACTGTTGGTGGGAGTGTAGACTGGTGCAACCACTGTGCAAATCAGTGTGGAGATTCCTCAAGAAACTAGGATTAGGGATCCCATTCAACCCATGTATCCCACTTCTGGGCATTTTCCCAGAAGAATTGAAAACATCATACCACAGTGATATTTGTGCACCCATGTTTATAGCAACACAATTTGTAGTAGCCAAATCTTGGAAATAACCCAAGTGCCCATCAATCAAGGAATGGATAAAAAAGATGTGGTTTTTTTATACAATGGAATACTACTCAGCCATCAAGAAAGATTGCATTGAGACTTTTATAAGTAAATGGACATGACTTGAGACCATACTCATAAGTGAGATAAATCAAACCCACATATGTAAATACTGTATTGTCTCCCTAGGGTAAGAAACTGAAACAGTATATATGATTCAAAATCTACAATAAATGCTGTGTAAGGGTAAGAAACTGCTCAAAGAACAAAAGTAACTGGGAAAGGGAAAAAGAGGAAAGAAGGAACGGAAAAGAAAAAAGACATAAATCTGTATATATGTATATGTAAGATAACTAAAATGACTATATTGCTGAATGTATTAGTTATTGAGTAAGATCAGTTAATACTCATAATTAGATCAATTTTGCCTGTCTATATCTGTTCATGTAAACAACTGTGTTGAAGGTAATGATATGCAATATTGCAACCATTGTCAAGTTCCTATCATCTTGTTTTGTAAGCCTATAATGTTACTGTTGTGGATTTGCTGTTGTCGTTTGTTTCTTTTGCTTTTTGTCTTTCTTATATTTGTCTTTTTTTTCTCTTAAATAAAAAATAATATATGGATATTTAAATAAGTTAAAGCAAGTACAGCTCATGGATTGATACTGCTTCAAGTAAATGTTCAATGAATATTACGTATTATGATTATTAATTCAATGGTGTTTTTAAACTTCAGACCAAATGTGTTATCTAACGGTGGTGACAGTGGGAACTGTTAAACCCTTGCTTATCAGTATTTTCCTTTGTGAATTTCTTCAGTTTTGTATTCAGTTTCAATCCCTTTATCAGACTAATTTGCACCATTCTGTTGCCACACCATTTCCTGGGGAAACTGACCTCGGATTATAATGAGATGAATAGGGTTATTTTCTTTTGTTTTGCTTTTGCTGATTTAAAACAGTGTGACTTTGGAAAAACCATTGAAACTTTCACTGGCATATTTACTTTTTTGTCTGTAGAGCTCTGCAAACCACCTCTCCTGAGAGAGAAGGCTAGCAGGGATGCCCCAAAACCCCTGACCTCACAGGGATTCTATTGTGAGGGGAACCCTGATTTAGATGCAGGACCAGCTGTGACCAAGTGCTGACCTAACTTCACCCAGGTCACCCAGCTGGTGGAAGCTTCTGTAGATTCTTCTCTTCCATCTTTGCCATCCAACATCTTTTACAGATCCACAAATGGGACCTCCTGGGAGCACAGGCGCAGTGATGCAAAACTGATCTAATAACTCACAATTCTTTCTTCTTCTCTTGTGAGGTAGGGTGGCAGAGGGGACTTATTATCTTTCAAGCAGTCCTTTCCTTGTGGTTTGAAGCTTGATTCTGAGACAATTTTCCTTATCATTTCTTTCCCCCTGTATCTGAGCCACCTGCTCTTTTTGTCTGATCTAAGTTTGTAAGTTGTTTTTTCTTTGAACTCAGCACAATCTCCTTCCTTGTAAGACTATAGTTTCCTCTTTAAAATGAAAAGATCTGGACTCTTTCTCTTCCTTCTTCCTACACTGTGGTTAATTTGCTCAGGTTGCTCTCAGTCTAATTAATAGTCTCTCCTTCCCGGGACTGGCTTGTTAAGTGTCTTGGGCACATGATCACATTAGCGACTTGAGGTTTTACACCATTGATGGTACAGTGCCTAGATAGAGAGATAAAATGGTTTGTTTTTCTTATTTGTACCTTAAATTAATACTGCTTTTTAAAAGTTGCTTGAGTTTCTGAGGTTGATCTATAATAGATAATCTTTTTATTTCCAATTTCTGGAATACTATATCTTAAATAGACATTAGAATGAAATATGTATAGGCATTAAGAATTAGAAGAATTATTTATTCTGAAGCATTGTATCAAGTCTTGGCAGGATAGGAAAGCATAAATCTACATCTCCAGTGCCCCCTCTGGCAGACTACGTTTATCCCCCCTGCTAACTAAACTGTTTTCTCTTTCTCTATTCCTATTGAATAAACTGGTTCCATATCACTGCATAGTGTTGGCACTGTAAGTGTTACACAAACATCACATATTAAAAGATCCCTTGGAGTCATAGAAATTCCAATGTATTTACAGAATCAGATCAACTGAAATCACAGAATGGGCAGCCTTTTAACTTTTTGTCTATAGCAAAATGTCCCATAATGGATCATAATTTTAAGCAGTGACTGCACAGAAGAATGATATCAAACACTTGTGCATTAACTACTTCAAGTCTAGCTAAAAATTGACAAGAGTTGGGTGAATTGGGTGAAGTCACTGTTAATTTTTTCCATGTACTAAAAAAAAAAAAAACTTGCATTTCTTTAACTTGCCTAAAATCAATGGCCTTCAAACTAGAAGTAACCTTTTCAATCTCTGGGAAAAAATTTACCAAATGTTACAAAACAATATACTTATCTAAATGGTGAAGGTTTATAAACTACCCTCTACATAGTATTGGCATATGAAGAGCAACGTTCTTTTCTGTTTCCTTATCTTTAAAAATAGTTAAATATTTTCCTCCAAGAACTGCTACAAGGGAGGCCACCAAGGAGACAGGAGGCTCAGGGCTTCCAGGGCGAAGGAAACCTCTGTGGTACAATGACTGATTGGTTGCTACTTCCTTGCTCCCTGTTGGTAAGTCTCACTCACATTTGTTTCATTGAGGAGAGAGAGGTGTGTTTAAGGGATTGGCTTACTTTACATATGTTTCAGCAGCCAGGAAGAGATTTCTCTCAGCTGAAGTCATGCCACTTGGGAAATTCTTTCACTCGGCCAGAAATGTCAATACTTGCAAAACACACTTAATGATTCATCCATCTCCTAGTGTCCTTCTGTGCATAAGAAGGGAAAAAAAGTTTGTCCACAAACTAATCAAATATCAGTCTTGTCCCATCATTGTACTCCAACATTAAATGTTCTGGGCCTTTGTATTCATATTTGGTGGCTCATCATTACTCTGGGGACCCCAATCTGCAACCAGACCATATAATGCTGCATGACTCTTAGCCCTCTCTCTTTGATTCTCCGTGAGTAGAGCCACCTGGTAAGTCATCCATCTGGTGAGCTACATGGGATATACCTCCCTGAGACGGCCAGTTCTTTCTCTCCCACACATACATAGCAACACAGAAAAGGGACAGAGCTAAATGGGATGGTTATTAAGGCAAGAGTGGAACCTAGGCCCTACTAACCCTGTTCTTCCCTCATTGCTTTTCACCCATCCCCATTATGGGAGGAAGACAGACAGCACAACCCACAATTTTGACCTAGCGCAGAATGAGGGAGGAAAGTCTTCCCTATTTTATTTTTGTCCAGATTTCACAAGGACTGACAGGCAGGAGGGAGAGGCCCTTATACAGGGAGGCTGATTATTCCCATCTCCTGCCTTGTCTAGTCATGGTGGGACCAGCAGAGTCAGACTCAGGCTTGTTTGGCGCCATCTTCATGCCAGGCTAATACAGGAAGTTTTTATTTAAAGGCAAGGGAAACCACAGTCAACACCCTTTCTCCATAATCTGATGGAGGTTCAGACCCACAGGAACCTATGGAAACCTTAGAGGCTCTGAAGCCCCACTGTCCAGGGAACCAGAAGGCACCTGAGCTCAGACAGCATCAGAGCTACAGGCTCAAGCAGGTACTTCCTGTCTTATGAGAAGAGGACAGCTTTTATGGGCATGTATCTAGATGTGCCTCGTGCAGGCCAGAGGAGCAACAAAACACCCAACTTACTCTGCAGCAGGGCAACAAGGATAAAAGTTATCATTTTGAAATAAAGAAATTTAAAGGCAAATCTGTCAAGACAGAAAACTGACTACTAGTTGCTTGTAGATTAATTGTAAGGAGCATAGGGGATCTTTTTGGAGTGGTGGAGATGTTCCAAATTAAGTTGTGAAGTCTATTGTACAGCTTGGTAAATTTACCAAAAATCATGAATTGCATGCTTAAAATGAATGAATTTTATGGCATGTATAGTATACCTTAATAAAGTTATTTCTTAAAGCTTAAAATATATAATGTGTCACCTCCTTTATTAGGTTGGGTAGCTCTTTCTCTCCCGCAGGAAAAAGCACCAACTCTTCATCATGGCTTAACAGGCTCTTCTGATTCTGCCTCTTTTTTGGGGCCTCTTCCCCTACCATGCCCCATACTCCCCCTCCTCCTGCAAATCAAATTGCTTTCAGTTCTTCAAGTACACCAGTGTCCTCTGGCTCTCCCTCTCTTCACTGCTTCCCAAGTGTGGAAAGCCTGGCTTCCCTGCCCACCAGATTCCTCCTTAATGAGTCAGCACAGGTGTCAGGCTCTCTGCAGACTCAAGCCAATGCTCCCAAGGTTGGCAGTGGGTGGAATCGCCAGCCATGAGAATGCTGAACTTCACAGACCATCTTCAAGCTTCGCTTTGTGGGAGCACGCTAACTAGTGTTAATTCCAGTGTGCTGGCCTTTGAGACATTGCCCACCTTTCTTTACTCTCTCCTCCCTTCCTCCTGTGGTAGCTTGATGGCCAACACCAGAATGCAACATGCTAGGTGGGGGCCAACCGTTCAGAGAAGTGGACACAATCAGTGAGGAGTTGTACCTCGCTGTGCCTTGCTCTGGGGGTCCCAGCTGATGCCCTGTGGCAGGTTCTACTCTTCCCTGACCACTGCTATTCAGTGCAGTTCTTGAAACATTAGCCAGAGCAATTAAACAAGGAAGAGAAATAAAAGGAATAAAAATAGGAAAGGAAAAAATCATTATTATATGCAGAAGGTATGATCCTCTATGTAGAAGACCCCCAGAAATTCCACTAAAAGAATCCTGGAACTAATAAACAAATTCAGTAGCATAGCAAGATAGAAAGTCAACATTCAAAAATCAATAGTTCTCCTGTACCCCAATAATAAGTTCTGAAAGAGTAGTTTAAAGTGGACATTTTAAGTGACATACATCAGTCACACAAGTTTAAATACCACAAGAAACCCAAAGTATGAATAAGGAACAAAATAAAGGATAGATAATAGAAAGTAGAAAGAAATTTTTCAGGTGGAAAGGGGAAGAAAAGATGGGGGGAGAAGAGGGAAGGAAGGGAAAAACAATTAAAACAAGATAAGTCAAAGAAAACATGAAAATTCCATCTGACCAGATTCCCCTTCTAGGTATTTTCCCAAAAGAGTTAATGCAACCTATACTATGGCAGAGTAGTACTCCATTGTGTATAAAATACCAAATTTTCTTTATCTATTAATCTGTTGATGGACATATAGGCCATTTCCTAGATATAGCTGTTATGAATTGTGCTGCTAAGAACACTGCTGCGCGTATCTCCACAGTATGATGTCTTTAATTCTGATTTCCATAGAGGCTGTGCTAGTTTACATGCCCACTACCAATATAGAATGAAGGGTTCCTTTTCACTCCCATAACCTCACCAGGATTTGTTGTATTTGATTTCTTGGTAATGCCCATTCTTTCTGGAGTGAGATGGCATCTCAGTGTTGTTTTAATCTGCACTTCGCTGATGATCAGAATGTTGAATGTTTTCTTACACATTTATTGAACATTTGTATTTCTTCTTCTGGGGAGTGTCTATTTATATCAGTTGCTCATTTTTTGATTGGGTCTTTTATTTGAGGAGCTCTAATTTTTTGAGTTATTTGTGTATTTTAAATGTCAATACTCTGTCTGAGGAATAGCTGCCAATTTTTTTTCCTACTTTGTAGATTGTCTCTTTACTCTGTTGTTTCTTTAGCTGTGCAGATTTTTAATTTGATATGATCACATTTGTTGATTCTCGGTACTATTTCTTGGGGTACTGTTCAACAAGTCTTGGCATATGTCTGTGTCTTCAAGCATTTTGTCACTAAGCAGATTCAGTGGTTTGTTCTTAACATTTAGTTCGTTGATCTGTTTTGATTTTAGCTTAGTACATGGTAAGATATATGGGTCTAGACTCAGTTTTCTGCTTGTGGACACCTAATTTTCCCAGCACCACTTATTAAAAAGGCTATCTATATGTGACTATCACATTGTTGCACTGGTGTGATGAACTGAAACAAAATCTATGTATATAAAAAGTTAGTTGGGACAGTTAGAGAAAAAGAATTTTGAGTGAAATGCAGTTTTCTCAGGGTCATCTTCAGATTTTATTTTTAATGTGAAATGTTTATTTGAAAACAATAGAGTCATCATAACAAAAAAGATAGTTATATAGCATGTTTCTCTGGATTCATTGAGGCAAAAGTTTTGTGTTAATAATTTGTTGAATAATGTTTCATGTCTATATTTTTTAACCTAAATAATTTCTAGGAATATAGTAATATGCAATGTGCTGATGATTGTTACTGTCTTATTGGCTGGTTGTGAAATTGTTTTGTTTTGGTTTCCTATTTTCCTTTTGTTTTAAAAAATAAGAGCTCAGACACAAAAATAAATAAATAAATAAAATTTTAAAAACAAATAAATAAATAAAATTTTTAAAAAGGCTATCTTTCCTACAGCATATGTTGTTGGCTCCTTTGTCAAAGATCAGGAGGCTGAATGTACCTGGGGCTTTCTGTTTCCTCTAGTCTGTTCCATTGATCCACATGTCTCTTTTTGTGCCAGCACCATGCTGTTTTTATCACTGTAGCTTTGTAATATAACTTGAAATACAGAACTGTGATGCTTTCTGCTTTGCTTTTGTTACCCAGAATTGCTTTTGCTGTTCTGAATCTCTTCTGGTTCCATATGAATTTTAGGATTGTTTTCTCCTTAGTTCTCCTTAGTTAATTTCTCCTTAGTGAGAAACGCTATTGATATTTTTATTGGGGTAGTATTAAATCTATATATCAGTTTTGGATAAGGCCATTTTGACTATATTGATTCTGCCTATCCAGAAATAGGGATATATTTCCATTTTTTGATGTGTTTTTCAATCTTCTTTTTCAGAGTACTGTAGTTTTCATTGTAGAAATCTTTCACTTCCTTGGTTAGATTGATTCCCAAATACGTAATTTTTCTCAATGCTATTGTGGATTGTATTGTTTTCTTAATATTTTCCTCAAGGAGTTCATTATTGTTGTACAGGAATGCTACTGATTTTACTGTGGTACTTTTGTATCCTGCTATGCTACTGAATTTGGTTGTTAATTCTAGGAGCCTTTTGGTGGAACTTTTTGGAACTTCTATGTAAAGGATCATGTCATCTACAAATAAGTATAATTTTATTTCTTCCTTTCATATATATATATATATACATACATACATATATATATATATACATACATACATATATATATATATATGTATTCCTTTTCTTTCTTTCTTTCTTTCTTTCTTTCTTTCTTTCTTTCTTTCTTTCTTTCTTTCTGTTGCCCAAATTCTCTAGTTAATATTTTGGGAACTGTGTTGATAGTGGACATCCTTGTCTTATTCCTGATTTTAGAGGGAAAGCTTTCATTATTTTCCTTTTTAATACGTTGTTGATCATTGATTTTTCATTAATGGCTGTTATCAGATTGAGATAGAGTTCTTTTATCCCTATTTTCTTCAGGAATCTTTTTTAGCATGAACGGATCTTAAGTTTTGTCAAACTGTTTTCTGTGTCAATGGGATTTTTCTTGTTTCTTCTGTTTATGTGACATATTACCTTAATTGATTTGCATATGCTGAACTCTGGGATGAAACTTACATATGATCTTTTTGATAATTTGGTGCATTCTTTTTGCCAGTATCTTGTTGAGGATTTTTGCATCTATGTTCACGGAAGAGATTCACCTGTAGTTCTCATTATTTGGCTGGGTCCTTCTCTGGTTTTGGTACAGGGTAATGCTTGCTTCCAGGAATGACTTTGGGAGTATTTCTTCCCTTGCATTTTCATTAAAGAGTTACAGGACTATTAGCATTATATCTTCCTTGAAGTTCTGAATTTCACAGTGAATCCATGAGGACCTGGGATTTCTTAGTTGGTAGACTTTTTACTCTGGCTTCAATTACATTGCCGATCATTGGATTATTCAATGGTTTTAAGTATTGGTTCAGTTTTGGTAATTCATATGTATCTAGGAATCCATCTATTTCTTCTGAGTTCTCCAATTTATTGGCATACAGATTTGTGAAGTAGTTATAATCACCTTCTAGATGTCAGTGGTACCCTTTGTAATGTCACCTTTTCCATTTCTAATTGTGTTGATTTGGCATGTTTTCTTTCCTTTTTTGATAATACAAATTAAACAGCTCAATTCATTGATTCACTGCTCTGATCTTTATTATTTTCTTCCTTGTACCAGTTTTGGATTTAAATTTTTCATGTTTTTCTAGGACCTTGAGCTGTATCATTAGGTTACTTATTTGGGGTCACTTTGCTTTTCTGATGTGGACATTCACAGCTATAAATTTCTCTTTCAGGACTGCTTTCATTGGGTTGCACTGTTCTGATATATTTTATTGGCATATTGTTTAATTCTAGAACTGTCTGATTTCTTCCTTAACTTATTCTGTGACTAGGTCATTTCCTCTTTGAGCTCACTGAGTTTCTCTAGGTATTCTTTAATTATCTCATAAACCTGTGCTACCCGATGTTTGTTTTCTTCTTCATTGGTGCTCCTTGGATCTGTCTTGGGAGAGTTGGGAGACTCTGGGGACTTTTTGTTCCCTTTTTTCATGTTGCTATGTATATACTATATACATTTTTTCTCTTTTTGAACTGAGAGTAGAGGTCAAATAGAGTGAGGAGATATTGATATTGTTATTGATATGAATATATCTTTCCTTAGAATTTATTTTCCAGTGATGTGTTCATGGCTTTGTTTGTCTAGGGATATTGTCCACCCCTACAACCTTTTCAACCTAATTAGGTTGGGCCCTGTCACCGTGTTAGAAGGAGAGTTAAATTGGTTATGACAATGTCAACAGAATTGAGCTTACATCAATCATAAACATTAAAAGTTGGTTTGATAATTTCATCCTTTGGTCAATACCCTTTACAGACTATACTGTACTGGGATGCATGACGTGTGAGTATGTGGAGAGGAAGGGTAAATGGAAGGGAATCTGTCAAAGTGAAGAGAGGAAGATAAGAGATTCACCAGTGGAAAACAAGAAAATAGACAGGAAGTCAGACTCTGTTGGTGTTACTTCATATCTGAGGTAAAGGGCTGGTATAAGGGGCGTTGGGAGCATATTTGGGAAGTCGAGGCTGCATACAGGTGAGTGGCAGTGTGTTGAGACTGAAGGAGGCTGAGGTTGCTGCTACCTGTTAATATGTTTGTTGGTAGTTTTGTTTGGTTCCTCTAAGCCCAATTTTGTTACGGAGTAACCTGACATGACCTTAAATCATACTGTTTAATTTATAGTAGCACTGGTTAATTCTTATTCTTTAATGCACTTTTATGGTCTCCTATTTATGCCCTTAGATAGAAGGGGGAAGGCAGGAAGGCGAGGCTGGGCGTGGTGGTGCATGCCTGCAATCCCAGCACTCCGGAGGCTGAGGCAGGAGGATGGCTGATTTTGAGGCCAGCCTGGGCTACACAGTGAGGTCAAGCCCAGCCTGAACTGAACGGTGAAACCCTGTTTCAAAAGAAAAAAAAAAAAGTAAAACTAAAATAAAAAAGAAGGTAAGATAGGGAGGGCAGGGCAGAACTAAGAATAATGCAGGGAGTTGCAAGGAGAGGAGGCACACTAAATGAGAAAGCAGATCAAATGGGAAGCCCTTGAAACTTAAAGAACTGTAAACATCTAATGCCAATAAAGAAGCATCAAAACAAAGAAAAGAAAACAAAAACCGAATAGAAAGAAAAAGAGAACAGAACAAAACCCTTCACACGGTCGTCACAGCACTAACCCAGATCTCACACAGCTGCCTCTTCCCTGATGTCCCGTCTGACTTCGCTTGGCCACGCAATTTCCTCACACGGAGACGACTGAGGAGCCTCCTAACTCGTGTCCCGGCTTTGAGCTCCAGGCGTGCCTTCCTGCAGAGCCCCGCGGACCCGATGACGCTCTCGATCTGTTTGGAGGGTAAATATCTGGGACTTCACCGTGCCTTCCCTTCACAGGTGTTTCTTGCTTTGTTCTTACATGGCCTAAAGGCCGCTCTCCCAGGTTCTGATCACCAATGTCTGTTTCAACTCCGCTCACGGACACCACAAGAGGGCGCTCATTCTCTCTTCCGGTTCCTAGGGGTCAGGTAGTCACTGCGTGTTGCTTATTTTGGTTGGTTTTGGTTTTTTTGAGACGAGATTTGGCTCACTGCTTTGTTTCCTTTTTCTTTCTTTCTTTGTTTCTTTCTTTTTATTATTTTTTAAAGATTTTTTGAGAGTCTTGATCTAATTTTGGCTGGCCTCGAACTCGCGACGATCCTCCTGCCTCAGCTTCCCAAGTGCTGCGATTACAGACATGTGCCACCACGCCAGGCCGTTGTTCTCTGTTGCGACCTGATTTTCTCTTCCTTCCGCCCCTCTCCACCAGGCATTGCTGCTTGTCCTCTCCATCTGCTGGAGGTCACTGGCAAGCGCAGGTAGGGCGCTGATCGCTCCACGGACAGCACTCCGGTTACATGTGCGGGAAACAGGGGGTTTATTATTGTTGTTATTAGGAGTATTATTAAAATCGCCTGTGTTGAGGAAACCTCTCCCCAGGTGTCTCACTGCGTGCAGGTTCTGGGCCAGGAGTGATGGCGCACGTGGCCGTGAAGTTTTACCCGTCCCGTTTCCAGTGTGAGTCCCTGGGCTGGAGTCCTCGGACTTGGCAGCGTCCAGTGGGGAGGACAGCGTGAGGGGGTCTAGGAATCACTCAGAGCCTCTGAGGGCCTTCTTCGCTCCCTCCCTTGTCCCCGTCCCCAGGCGGGTGGGTGCCAGGCCTGGGGAGAGGCGGGTGCCCAGGTCCACTGTGGACAGGTTGCCCCTCTCCTACCCTCTAAGCTCGAGTTTAGTCCAGCTGGGTTGTCTTTTCATTTATCAACTTGTGTCTACTTTATCCTTCGCCCTCGTCTCAGAGTAGCTGCTTTTCTTCAGCCCCAAATCCGGGTCCTAGCCATCACCTACTCGCTGTTTGTCAGTGATGAATCTCACTTGGGTGTCGTTCTTTAATCCACCAGGGGGAGCCAGAGCCCAGGCGATGGCTTCAGAGACCGCTGTGGAGGAGGCAGGGACAGCCCAGCACTGGGGTTTGGTGCTCTTTGTGTGTTTGTGTGTGTGTGTGTGTGTGTGTGCGCACGCGCGCGCGCGCGCATGTGACAACCGTTATAAAAATAAATTGGAACATATACTTTAAAATTTTTTTTTATTTTAAAGAGAATAAAACAAAACCAAACAAAGCAGGACAAATCAAATCAGAACAGAACAATGCAAGCAATGCAGGACTTCACAAGACAACGGGAAATCAACAGTGGTTATCATAATGTCTCCTGTTTTCTTCGAAATAGTTGCCCACACCTGCACACATGATACAATCAAATAAAACAAAATAGTATAAAACCAATCAAAAGAATGAAAGCATTATGGGACTTCAAAACAAGACAATGGGAAATCAACAATGGCTACCATAGTGTCTCTTGTTCTCTTTAAAATAGCTGTCCATACCCTCATACACAATGAAATAAAATACTAGAAAACCGACTAAAACCAATCAAAACAAAAGAATGAAAGCATTATAGGACTTCAAAAGCAGATAACAAGAAATGAACAATGGTTAGTATAATGTCTTGTTTTCTTCAAAATAGCTGTTCATACCATCACACATAATAAAATCAAACAAGACAAAACAGAATAATACC
>RJWM01033765.1:0-20307 GCA_004363535.1 Dasyprocta punctata
CCACCAAGAAATCAGCAGAGTACAATTATTTATCTCTTTCTTCATTTAGTAAAGAAGCAAAAAAGAAAACCTTTATATCGGTGTTCATTATTAAAAGCAACAAATTTACATTACATTTCTGGATAAATGTGAGTCTACTCATGCACTGGCATATAAATTTACTATTCTGATCAAATAAGCTAATTGTGATGGAAACATCAAATCGATATAGGTTAATCAATATCTTCTGAAAAGCATAACTGGGATACTGTACTACAAAACATATTCTCTAGCAGCTCACACTTTTGGTCCTTAACTATGAGTTAAGCATCAAAAACTGTAGAACATGGACCAGGGATTTAGCTCATTAGCATAAGCACCTGCCTGGCAAGTGAGAGGTCATGAGTTTGATTCCCCATACAAAAAAATATTGTAGATCCTTCGGCTGAAAGACCAGTGACACTAGTAGATGAGAAGGGAGTGAGACAAGAAAGATAGAGGGTAATATCAGCAAGAAGTACTTACACACACACACACACACACACACACACACAGGCACACACTATACAGAGTGTATGTATATACACATGCATGGTATATACATATATTTGTTTCTATTTCTAAAAATCAGAGTAAGGGGAGAAAAATATTCATGTTTATATTTCAAGACATAAATAATTTTATTTTTCTTAAAATTATACAAGACTCAGTGATTCTCTCAAAGAACTACTGTATTTATTGACTTCGTGTAAGATCATTAAAATATTGATTGATACAGTAGATCTGAAGAGCTAAGATTGATTTCATAGATTTTCTAATATTAGATTAATGTAAACTGACTAAACACTTGTTTTGCAATATAATGATGTAAGTACATATCTCAATTAGCATTTATAATACTGACATGCTGGCATTCTTAATAAAATAGTATCTATGAGATTGTCTTCTTAAGAACTTAAAGAATTCATCTTGTACTTCAGGATAGAATGAATTCACTTCTTCATAGAATACAATCTAGAAGTAAGTTCATTATTTATGTAATTGAAGCAACTAAAAACAGTTTTACATCAAGTTCCATGATAGATAACTTCTATTCTCTACTATATATATGTAATATGACTATTTTCCAAGACATCAAAGAAAAACATTAAAGTACTAAAAATGCCTACCTCAGAAGAATTTGTGAAAATCAATGAAAATTAACTTAGTAGAAATATAATTAACTTTCCCAGAATTTGCCTAGCTGACTGAATTAGCACCATGGTAGTTTGTTTTTTTGTTTTTTCAAAAATCTGCCATAAGACCCATGCACCTAGAAAACACAATAGCTGTTCATGGCCTCACATACAAATTGCTTCAAGTAAAGGTCCTCTCCAGTGAGATGCAATCTTTTGTCCCATGCACATGAGCAGTCATCAGTTATAGGCACAGGAAGAATAGTCTTTATCCCATTTACCAAAAATTCCTGCAGCAATAAATGCACTGAGTGCCTTGTGTGGAAAAGGCTCTGTCTGTTGTTCTGGGGAGAAGGGGCTTCTCCTCACATGAAATTGTTGAAGTCAAAATTTCTGACCCTAGGTTCCACAAGCAGAAATTGTGTAACCATTACTGTGGAGATGATCACTAGTTCCAAAAACTGCTGCTCTCTCCAACAGTTTTACCCAATAAATTAATGCTTTCTATTTACCTATCTGCAGCATACAAACCACTAAATTTTTGCTAATTATTCTTTACTAGATTAGTAAAAGCATTCCAATGACTTTTGGATCTCAAGCTTGGTATCTCTTCATTTGCCTGTAAGCTTAAGGCGGAAGCAGGTTCAGACCCCAGTTTCACATTTGGGAAGCCAGTCTTTGCTTGCATAACCAGGAAGCTTTTATACCCCAGAGTTTTCCACGTGTCCCTTTAACCCTTGAAATTTTAAGCAAAAATTGACTGTACAAATGTATGTTTTCTGTGAAGATGGTTGCTGTATAATAGTTTCTCCGTTCTTTGCCCTGAATTCTTGGCATGGAACTTCTAAAACCCTTAGAATTCCCAGGTAAAAGAGAGTGTTATCCATCTCTTGGATCACACCTGAGTTTATAACTAATGAGATGACTCAGAGCAGGGACAGATCACCAGAAAGACTGCCCATGTGATTGCAGGGCTGAGACTTTTGAGTCCTCCTGACCTCTGGGAAGAGAAGAAAGGCTGGAGGTATGTTCAAATACATGGTCAATGATTCAATCAGTCACGAAATATGCAATGAAATAGTAATAGAATTCCTACACACCAAGATTCAGGCGAGTTTTCCAGTCAGTGAACACATCGGCACATCAATGGGGGTGAGCAGACGATGGAAGTGAGTCATCCTGAGCCTATGGAGACAAAACAGTGGAACCTGTTTGAAACTCTCCCGAAGTGTCCCTTCATTTCATTGATCCTGGTTTATATCTTTTACTTTTTTAAAGCTGTAGTTGTAAGGATAATGCTGCCTTTATGAGTTATTCTAGTAAATTATCAAACCTGACTGAATCACAGTAAGCCCCAAATTTATAGTCAGTTGGTTACTAATGTAGGTGGTCTGGGGATCACCAAGATTGTGACCAGAATCTGGAGTAAAGAAAATCTTGTGGAAGACCATGTGATTAAACCCAAGGAGTCTTGAGCTAAATTTGGGTGGCTAGTATTAGAATTGCACTGCAGTAAGAGTCCATATCTGTTACCAGATTTTCAAAGAACTCTTTGACTCAAAAACTAATATTAAGAAGCTCTACTGTATAGAGTCATAGCAAAGACTTTCCCAAATGAAGTAAAGTTCAAAAATAGGACCAAGAAAGACACATTAACTGGCTTCCATTCACTTACAAAGAATGACTACATAAATGACCAGATACTTCAGATACTTTTAAGGCAAAATGAGACTTAACACCCTTCCTACTCTAAACTTAGAAAAAAGAGAGAAGGAAATAAAGGGGAAGAAGGAAGAAAGAAATAAGGAAGGAAGGAGAGAAGGGGAAGGCAAGCACTATCAGAGATGAGGTCAATAGCTAACTTCCAATTTTTCTACCTAACATCCTTCTCATCCGTGTTTCTCCCAACACAGCCCATCACTTGGTCCTTTTGCAGTCTGACACACAAAACGATAACATCATTTTCCAATTGCCCAGAGCATCAACTTTGAAGTTATCTTTGATTCCTGAATCTCTGCATACTTTCTAAGTCATCAGCGAATCATTCAAATGTGTTCAAAAGCAGATGATCTCATTTCCCACTGCAGTGGTTCCACGTTGCAGCCTGAACCACTGGGAGTTCACGAGTCCTTTTCACATGGACTGTAAGATAATCACTGAAAGGAGAGTTCAAGAAAGTAAGGCTGTCATTTCAAGGGGAAAAATTTCTCAAAATAATCAAATATTATTTAACTCTTAAACAGAATTGGTATTTTTGACGATAAGAAAATTAAAAAGCCATTATGGAATAAAGACATTGAAGCAAAAGCTCCTTGGTGCAATGTACTTAGTCCATTTGCTATAACAAAATGATTTATAGAGGACAATTAATTTTCTTACAGTTCTAAAGGCTGGGAAGTCCAAAATCTAGGTGCTGACAGGTTTGGAGACAAAGGGAAAAGGAAGAATCTTCCACTAAACACACACACACACACACTCACACACACAAACACACACACAACCGACTTCCAAACATATGTGAGGCTACAATTGTCATTAAGAATAAAAACTTTTAATTTTCTCCATGACTTCCTTTTTCTCTAAATCTGCACTTGCAGCAGCTGATTGATCATCATCTATACAAGAAAAGGTTTTAGGTTTATTACTTATAAATCACTCTGCCTTTTGTTAAAGCAACCAACCCTTTCTCTCTAATATTGATGTTTTAATAGATGAATTACTACTACTTTTCTGAAATTAAAGAGAATTGATCCAAACATTTTAAATGTAAAAATCTATAAGCACAATCATTGAACTGAAAGATGAAACATCTACGCAAATAAAATAATTAAAAATGAATTAACATAGGTCACTGAAATCCTTATTTGGATATTCAGACTAAATCCAAGGACAAATCTTTGCAAAGAATTTAAATCACATCCAAGATGTTGTAGCTTATAATTATAGATATGTATATACATCTGGCAAATAACAAGTTTTAAACAAAAAAAATTTAGATCTTATATGCTGAATGCTATAAATATAATCAAAACTCATTAGGAAGCCTAGATATCTTTTTAAAAAAGAAAGAAAACCACATGCATATTGAAGATGGCTATGTCAATAGACAGCAAAGACATCATAAAATAGCATTCTATCTTTATCTTTACCCACTGAATATTGAATGGACCCATATTGCAGACAATCCAAAACAGTGAGTTATCTGTTATTCACTCAGGATTCTGTTCCACTACTTCTGCTATTGTAGCTACTACTACCAGCAGACCTACTCTCTTCAGAGCTCTCTTCAGAGCCCAAAGCTTTGTTACTGTAGTCTTCCCTGGAGCTACAACTTTAGAGTGAGTGGTTCAGATTATACTGCGTATAATATCAGGAAGCAAGAGTCCAGAACAAAAGAACATACGATACTAGAAGAAATACAAGACCAGGTGACTTTTTAGATGGGCTGACACCCTTTAAGACATCACTGGTTAGCAGGGGATTGTGCTCCAAAGAATATGTCTGAGATTCCTCTGCCCCAAGAAAGTCCTTGATTATGGCCACCAGATGTGTGTTGATATTTCTCTATCACTGCTTTACAGGCTCCATTTATGGATCACTTTTATGCAAAAGAGCTTTACCTACCTATTCTGTTTTGATCTTCATGACCTCCCTAAAAGACAATAATGGCCGCCTCCATTATATAGAAGTCTGTGGTGTCCAACATTTAGAAATACGTCTAAAACTCCTTGTTTGGGAAATTCTGAAGTCAGTTCACAGAGCAAGTTGGGTGACCTGGAAACTTTCTTGCTACTCTGTGTGGATTGTGTCATTATGCAGATTCTAAGCATGAAGATGATTAAGAGTCATCTAAATACTTTGCCTCATTGCCTTCTATATCATAGTTTGCCTAAGTGGGGAGAAGGAACAGCTGGGTTAATTCCTAGGCAGCAACACCCAGGAAAGCTTTCAACGTAAGTCTAATTTTATAAGAAAATGCTACAAGATCACTTACAACAGAGGCATCCCCCAAAGGAATCCATCTTAAAGTGATCACACTAGAATCGTATTCATATTTAGGGAAAGAGGTCTTGTAAAGACACACTCCAAAATATGACACTATGCTTCTTTGGAATGTGTTCAGGAGGTGAAAATAACTAAAGAAATTGGCCAGCTTTCCTTATCACACAGTATTCCCAACCATCTGCTACATGTGCTTAGGAAGATGGTGCTCGGTGCTTAAAATTCTCATTAAAGGAAATGTGAATAACTAGTTTACAACCTGTGAGAAAAGATGCCTCCTTCTCATCACCACAGTTCACATTCACAGTTAGCACGTGTGGCTGTGGGTGGCTGTGCTTGTTTCTTAAAAGAAGATAATTACACACACCACCAAATAACAAAACAAAAGGGGAATATGTGTGTGGGAGGTGGGAGTGAGATGCTGGAATAATTTAATTACTGTCAGGTGGTTTTCAAGCTGTACTGGGGGAAAAAAGCTTCGAACACAATCTATTACCCAGGAAACAAATTGAGTTTCTATGCCTGCTCATTTTTATCAAATGATCCCGAAAGTTTTCAACCATTTGAAAACTTAAAATGGATACACGAATCATCTGCTTTTTGCTCAAATCTCAGAGCTGAAGAGGTCAAAGAGTCAAGTTCAATTAAGGCCTTCAACGACAATCGCTCTCGTTCTGTTCCCTAATTTTTAGCTGCATACTACAAAGTGCTAAACACTGACTTACTGTCTAGTCTCTGAACTATCCCAATATTATAGTACCACAACTCTCTAATACCCCGTTATCAATAAGCATGGCTCAGGGGTCAGATAGAACCTTTTGGAAAGGCAGCTTCTCTTACAGGGGTAAGGAGAAAAGTGTGAGTGGTGACTACAATAGAAAACAGAAGCTTTTAAAGAAGAGAGGAAATGAGTGTACACACACACACACACACACACACATACACACTTCCTTGCAGTTAGCTAGGACCTGTGAATTGTGACTTACTTTAGTGGCCATGGGTTTTAAGCATGGCATTAAAATGTACCACAGAGAAAGCATGTGGTAACATTGGTCTGTGCACTGCCCTGAAGCTATGAAGCAAGAAACCCATGCCCAGGTTGCCTTGTGAGGCCACCAGCTGTAGGGACCAAGATGTCAGAAGAAAAACAGTGGGAGAAGTCCCACAGTAACACAGCCACTAGCCCCTGCAATTACCGCGTTCCATGCTCTGGGGATGATTGGGGCTGACATCAGTCTGAACCTGACAGCACCACAGCAGTGATAAAACTTGCAGCAACATCAATGCTCGAGAGAGCTCAGAAATTGACAGACTAACAAAGCCCAGCCCAACAAGAACCTGTCATAGAGAGAAATGTCATGTTATTATGGTAACTTAGGCTACTCAGGGCAGGTTTTAGGGAAGGAAGCATGGTAAATCAATTCCAATCATCTTTGGAATGACCGCCACATGGTTTAGCTACCCTGAATCTGAGAGTATTGACTTCCTGAATCACTTGTCACTCCTCTCAACCTCTCACCTCCCCTCTCCACAATCCCACTTCCCAGCTCTGCTTCTGATCTTGGAACCAGTTGAAAGTTAAATAAATAAGTACTTTATGAAATCTGATAAACTCATCTATCACCATGAGCTAGCACCATGGTCACAAATGTTGATGGTAACATTCAGAGAATCGAAATGATATCATATGACTATTTAGAAAGATACTGAGGTCTAAGCAGCTCTGGATGATTGCAACTGTCATCATGACACACCACAGAGTTAATTATGCACTAATAAAAGTCAACAACTGTTATAGCATTACAGTTACTGAAATCCAAATGGTATTGTTTGTGAATCATTGGATTAAAGCTATTAGGGCCAGTGAGTTAATCTTTGTGTTTCTTCCCCTAGACATAGCACAGGCAAATGTCTGTTAACTTGGCTCCGTGTTAGGAGAAGGGCTCAGGCCGAGCTGACTGCCTTGGTTACAAGTACGTCATCAGCCACACTTAGCACAGGAAACGCAAGACTCTCAGGAAATGCCCTTGATAATGAAGCCAATGAGAGCCAAAATTAGCCAATAATTGGCATTTCTCTTCATCCTGAAATAATGCAACCATATTTCACAAAGCAACTCAACAGTGAAAGATACTGGACCCCTTTCCTAGCTTTGTCATCATCTCATGTGATTTTAGACAACCAGATTTAGTGACTTCCCAGGGTTTCAGCTTCCCTTTTCCCAAGTCTCAGATATAACCATTAGTGATAAGATTTATCCATTTATAAGGGGACAAGTTTACTGGACTGTGAGTTTTTTAATATCAAAGGCAATGTTTCTTCTTTATAACCACCAAGCACAATGGTTGGTGAAAGAGTCACTCAATAATGTTTGCTAAATTGACACTATTAAGCACAGCACAAAGAATGAGTAGCTCAAGACCACTTCCCACATTCTGTGGAAAAACCTGGTGTGACTGTATCCCAGAGCCACGCACCCTGCTTAACAGGGCTGTGAGGGCTACGTCTCTGATGCATGCTCTCCTACCAACACAAAGAGGAAAGTGTTTTTCTGGGAGTCTTGATTTTAAGGCCCATTTGTTACTTGCGTTTGACAGGCACTACATAAATACAAAAGAAATGATACTGGGTTGGAAGAGAGATGTAATTTTCATGGATAGACGTTTCATAGGAATCATTATGTTTGTGGTGGATGAGTGCAACTGAAATCCCTTCTATCCTGAAGAGGAAAAACATACAGCAGACAAAGACACTAAGGCACGATTACTCAGAAACAGGAACTGTGGACGCTTGTCCTCTACTCATTTACAGTTTAATACCTTAGTGACTCTTTAAAGAAAGCCCATCTATGCTTACAAAGCTATTAACAAGAATGAAATAATCCCTGAGGTGAAAAGAAGTAAACTTGAAATCTGTTACTTACTACTTACCTGACCTTAAGTGAATCACTTAATCTCTCTGGGCCTCCGTAGTCACATATAATCGTCTCTCGTTCTTCCATTAAGACCCGGATGAAACCAGAGGCTGTGCATACTAAAACACACATGACCCGTATTAGTCATTACTGACTCACAGGTATTCTTTTCTGCACATCCAGTAGGAAGAGATCTAAACTGCAAGAAAATGGCCATTGGAAAGCAGTAGTCAGAACACCATCCCTGTAAACTGAAAGCGAATTCTAGCTGGTCAAAGTGACCAAAAATCAAATCTTGGATTTAGCCACATGCTCAGAGGTGTTTAGAAAACTGCACAGTTTTCTTTAGAACACTGAAAAAAATGACTTTCAATTTGGCCTTCAATATTGGCCATATCGGATATTCAGAAACTATAAAAATTGGCATTTAATCAATGACAATCACACTTTTTACATGACAGAAGTACTACCTATCACATAGGAAAGTTTTTATTCATATCTAAAAGTTCAATGATAAAACTTTCTATTGAGCTTACATGAAAACATTTTCACAATAGAAACAAAATTAAAAGGCTGAAACTTCAAAATTGTTAGATGCTGCACAACGATTTTATGCTCTCCATAAACCTGTGTGCCTCCCTTGTAAAATAAGCAATTTCTGATGATTTTTATATGGCCCAGTTTCTCTAGTCATAAATAGATAAAAATTTTTTATGGATTTTAGCATTTTCTATTCAAAATAACTGTGTGTTTCATGGAGGAAAATATACATGGTTACTGTATAGTTCTCAGGTTTCTAGTTAACAGTCTTTACCTTGCACAGTTGGATTGTGGTTTAAGTTTGTAAGAGAAACACTTAGTTTTATTATTATTCTAGTTGTTTTTGTTTCTCCTTGACCTTTGGGTACCCCAGCAATCCTGACAGTGAAGCAACCAAGGGAACACGCAGTGCCCATTTCTCCTGATGAGTTTCTCATAGTGCATCTGCAGGACCACATGGAGAGAGGACCAGATCCCAAACACATTTTGCTTCTCTAAACATGAGGCACCTTCTCCTCCTTTCTGTACTGAGATCAACAGCAGGCGGATCCCAGGAAACGTGGGTGAGGTTAGAGGTGTGATATTGCACAGGGCTCCGCCCTGGGAGCTGTCTCCATGGAGACCAACACAAGCACAACAAAGATGCATTGCCAGGCAGGTGGTGACCATAGCAGTGAGGAGCTGCTAACAGCCCACAGATGCAGAAAAACAAGAAACACTCAAGGGGAGAATGAATCCTCTGGATGGGATAACTTCCTTTGTAGCTGCTTTTTAAAACGGGGTGGGAGACTATCCTTAGATGAGTAAAACTAAAGCTTTATAAAGCCTTTAATTATATGCAATTTCCTTTAGGTCTGAATGTTCCGTGATCATTTCAGTGTTTATAATTGTTGATCTGCTCAGTTTTCATTACACAGGAGTAGCAAGAAAGTAGTTGATCATGAAAATTCTTGCCTATACTTAGAAAATAATCAGTCCCCGTTTAAAGTGCTCATCAAATTATACACATGATGTGATCTATTAAATTCTTGCCTTTCTCTAGCATCTCATTAATTTCAGAGACTGATTTCTAATGATCACATTTCAGAAACTGTCAGGAACGTTTTTCTCCTTTTGTTGCTTGTTGTCAAGTGAGAACAATCTTGTAATGACACCATACGCTTCAACATGCCTTTCATAACGAGTCTTCAGGGGGATATTCAACTTGTAAGAACTAAGAAAACAGTCTGCTACTTCCCATAGCATCAAAACCACAGAAGCAGTGTCTTGCATGCACAAAATCACATGATTATGAGCTCTACCATAGAGTAGGTTATACCCTGCTTAGGTTATGGGCCACTGTTGCTGATCAAGAGAAGTGTTATATTTCTTACACTGCCAATAGGCACACTTCATAATTAAAATAGCATTTATCATCATTTCTAAGAATGAGAGAATAGAAATGTAAGACAATGAAACACAGTCCTCACAATTCTACTATGTGTCACATACCACAAATGCCAATGTATTTAATAGTTAAAATGTAAGACTTAAAATGTAGGACTATGTTTGCTGTTACCTTTTACCACCACTCAGGATTAGCTTTAGTCGTTAACATTATTTCCAAAATAAAACAGTGCATTATAATCAATGAAGGCAAAAAAAGCTTATAAATGTCATGCACTTACCTAAATTTCTTTGTCCTTGGAGACTAAGAATGACTTCTTTTGGGACTTGAAAAGCAGGAATGGCAGTCATTGTCACAATGACCAGAAGTGAAATAAAGTTTCAGCCACATTCCCCAAAGGATGCTTTTTACAGAAATGCCCAGTGATGCACTGTTTTTCTGATATCATAATTTTGCAGTGTCAAAGTTTTGGGGTACAACACAAACCTGGAATATTTCAGATATCTCAAAATTTCTAATAATTTATTTTACTTACTGGCATGGATTAAATCTAAAATTGTTCTCAAAACAGCTCATATATTCAGAAAATGGGCTTTTGGAAGGGGAACTGGTTCATAATGGCTCTCACTTTATCACTAGATTAATCTATTAATGAGGTCAAAATCTGTCGGCATTATTGGGAGGTGATGAAAACAAAAGCTGGAGCCCTTTTGAGAGAGTAGACTGTGGGGTGTGACCTTGAGCACTATATCTCATCCTTGGCCCTTCCTTTTGGGTTCATTTCTTCATTTTTTGTTTCCTAGCTGCAATGAAGTAAGCAGCTTTCCTCTGCCACATTCTTCCACCATGGTGTTCAGCCTCATCTCAAGCGTACAGCAGTATAATCACCAGCCATTGACTGAAACCTCTGAACTCTCAAGCCAAAGCAGATCTTTCCTCATTTCACCTGTCTCAGGCATTTTGTCACAGCAATGAAAATTTGACTAACACACTTATGAGAAACTAACAAGATGAGAGCATTCTAATTTTCTCTGCTCAATGTTATTTCATGATAACCAAGAAAATTCTTCTACATATTGGAATCAAAGCAACCCTCGTGTCAAAAATATACCCCTTTTTCCTACCTGATCTCCTACTTTTAGAGTCACTCCAAATTCTAGTATTACTATCCAAATTCTAACAATGCTGTGGACCAGAGGTTATACTCTGCCTATTTTCCTGTTAACATGGGCAATGTGTTTCTCTTCTCATCAACAGCTCACACATAATATTTTTACTCTATATCTCATCTTCTCCATTCTTCTGATGGTTTATATGACTCTGAATCATTAATACTGCATTTTTCTCATTTCCAGTAGCGAATAAACATGCTGTGAGCCCTCTCATTTTTAACAAGCGTCCCCCAGAGTCTGCATCCCTTCCGAAGGACTTCCCTCATCTTTCTGCTCCATATCACAGAAAGCTTATTAAAGTAGCTGTCTACTATGCATTCTCTGTCTTCACCTTTCAGACATCACTTTGACCTCCTCAGTAGGGCTTCATCTCTCTCCTCTTCCATCCTAACAGCACTATGCCTAACACCACCAGTGAATTCCCTAGCACTAAGGATAGTCTCCATTTTTTTCTGATCTTATCTTACTCTAGCAACAGCATTTTACAGAATTAATGCTCTCTTCTTGAAATATTTTTGTCTCTTCACTCTCAAACCGATTCTTTCACCTGTTTGCTCCATAAAACCAACTCTTCAGGTTTCCTACTACTTAACTTTGCATTCCTTCTCGGTATCTACGATGGCATTTCCTTTCCTGCCAAACCTCATTATGAGGTCTCAGAAGTTAATCTTTATCCTTTTTACTATTTTCAACCTATGCTTTTCCCCTTGGAGATTTCTAGCTCATAACCAGATGATGCCTAATTGCTGGTGACTCCCAATTTTATATCTGGGCCCGATTTTCCTCATGAGTTCTATACCCTAAAATCTAACTGATTGCTCAAACTCTCCATTATAAACTCAGTATTTACATCTCTAACTTAACATATTCAAAACATACACACAAGAGAGAGAGAGAGAGTTAGCCTTAAAAACCACCCCTCACATACACACTGATACCAAGTAGTCTTCTGTATCTCAGAAAATATTGTTATAATATAATTAGATGTACAACTCAATTTTGAATCAAAACACCTAGGAGTTATCTTTCTCTTCTCTTTCTCTCATTTTCATGTGTAGTCCACTGGTAAATTCTATTGACTCTACTTACAAAATACACTGATTGCACTTTCTCAGTTGTTATTGCAAACATCTTGCTGACAGTTGCTGTATAATCCCTCACCTGAGCTGATTTCTTGCTTCTATTCTTGCCCTACTCTGATATCTGGTCTCTTGACCGGTTCCAAAATGATGATTTTAAATTATCCATCACATGCCTTGACTTGACCGGTCTGCCAAAAACTCTCCAGTGATTTATGAGCATATATAGAACAAGACCCAAATTTCTTGCTGTGGATTTCATAGCTTGGGTTATCTATTTTGTTTATTTTCTGATTTCCTTTCTCGACTGTCTTTTGTTCACTGTGCCCCAACAACAGTGATTTTTTACTGATCTGTGAGCAAGACTATCATTTCTGGTCTGAACTTGCATTTGACTCTGCCTGGATCACTCTCCCTACTTCTGCTCTCCTGCCTGGTCACTCTCATCACTAAGTCTCCTCTCAGACAACAGCTCTACTATAGAGACACTTTTCCAGACCTCCCCAATTACAAGTGACCCACATACCCACTTCATTTTCCATCATGCTTTATTTTCTTGGTAAAGTTGATGTCAATCAAAATTTCACATTAATTTGTGCTTTTATTTTTCTCCCTACTAGGATACAAGAACAACGAGAACTTGTCTGTCTTGTTCCTTTACTATATTTTAGCAGTTAAGGTAGGGTCAACAGGTAGTTGAGGCTCAGTAAATATTTTCTGAATACAGAGATTTATTAAGACCCGTATGTTATGTATCCTCAACTAGGTAGAAGAGCCACAACTAACCACTTGAACTGAATCAAGAATCCAACCCAAACATTTCAGTTGTGTCCATAAAATTGTAATGATATTAAAAATATGCAAAAAAAATTGTTCAAGCTCTGTGCTTCATTACTTTCATTAGCCTGGTAATATAATTACACATGCCATAAAAATCCCTATGCATTTAATGTAAACAGTAAATTTATCATAGAAAATATGCACAACAGTCTGAAAATTAATTTTTAATCATTCGGTTAAACTATTTTCACCAGAGTTCACTAGAGACTTTCTATGTGTCAAAAGGAAACAGTGATAATTGTCAAATTTTGGGAGTAGTTATATTAGTCTCAGACAAAATAGCTTAAAAACAAAGAAGTCATTGATGAGACACATTTCAAAATTACAAAAGGGTTAACTAATCAAAAATATGTAACAGTGAAATATATACCTATACCTAAATATGTAATGCAAAATATATACCTACACCCTAAATATGTAATGCAAAATATATACCTACACCCTAAATACGTAATGCAAAAACCTGACAGAACTAGACAGAAGCAAAAATTCAATGATAATGGTTGAATAGTGCACCACCGTATCTTAAGAATGGGTATAACAAGAAGAGCAAAAGTCAGTAAAGAAGTAGAGGACTTCAACAGCACCATAAACCAGTTACATCTAATAGACAGCTATAGGAAAATCTTCACAACAGACTACGCATAATTCCAAATTACACATGGAACATTCTCCAAGACGGATTATGTGGTAGGCCATGAAACTTGCCTCAGTAAATTTAAAATAACTGAAATTATGCAACATATGTTCCCTGAACATAGTAGAATACATTAGAAATAAATACCAGGAGAAAACTTGGAGAATTCACAAATGTATAGAAAATAAACAATAAACTTGGTGTGGTGGCGCACGCCTTTAATCCCAGCACTTGGGAGGCTAAGGTAGGAGGATAGTTGTGAGTTTCAAGGCCGGCTTGGGCTACAATGCAAGTGCAAGGCCAGCCTGAGCTACATAGTGCAACGCTGTCTCAAAAAACTAGGGCTGGGAGTTTGGCTCAGTGGCTAAAGCATCTGTCTGGCAGGCACGAGGTTGTGAATTCGATTCCCAGTGCCACAAAAAAAAAAGAAAGGAAGAAAGAAAATAAACAATGAAACTCTAAATAACCAATGGTCAGACAAAAAATCATAACAGAAATTAGAAAACACTATAATGTGATTCAAAACAAAAGCGCAATACACCAAAATGTACAGGATGCCAAGTTTGGGGGTGCAGCTTGAGCAAACCTGCAGGCCTGTGTACCTCCGCGGCTGTGTGCTTCACTGAAAGCTCAGAAAGGTTCACCATGGCTGCCCTACAGGATAAACAATTTAAGATAGCTGAGCATTTCACACTGGACATTGATGTCTGCATGCTATCTCAACTGATGATTAACATGTTACTAGTTTATAAGAAAGCCCAGGTACATTCCAGTTGACTGAAGACCACCTTTGTCTAGTTTAGCATACAAACCCCAGGGTGTGGGGATCCTCTGGCCTTAATACCACTAAGGTATGCTTCTGCTGTGAGTCCCTAGCAAATACACTGTGCAATTTTGGATTCATCCATCTCTTTCTTTGGTATGTCAGCACCTTTGGCCTTTGGTGGCCAATTTTTATAAAACAGCTTTTCCTGAAACACTAAGAAAGCAATGCTCAGAGGAAAATTCATAATCATATATATTTTAAAGGAATGAACTCAGAACAGAAACCTAATTGCTGACCTCAACAAAGCAGAAAATCTACAGCAAACTAATCTAAAAGAAGTAATAGTCTTTCTGTCTCTATACACTGCCTGTTTTAGACACTTAATATAAGGGAACCATAATAAATGTGGCTCTTCATGGCTGGCTTTTTTCACTCGGAATGTTTCCAAGGTCATCTACATTGCAGCATGTATCAGTAATGCATGCCTTGCAATTGACAAATAATGTTTCTTTGTAATAATAAATATTATCTATTCTTCAATTGATTTCTACAAAGAATAAAATATTTGTTTCACCATATCCTCAATAATTGATATTACGTGTTATTTTTAAGATTATTACAATCATTCTAGTGATTGTGCAGTGTTACCTCATTGTGGTTTTGATCTGCATTTTTCTAATGATAATTATCTTTTATATGCTTATTGGCCAATTTTATATTTTTATCAGGCAAGCATCCATTCAAATCTTCTCCCCACTTTTAAATTGTCATTTTTAAAGCAAAAATATGAGATTATAATAATGTATTCCATAAGTTTATGGAGCAAGAGATATACATATTCTTCATCTAGTTATAGGGAGAGTTTACAGAAATTTATCATGTACTTTGTTACAGAAAAAATAAAATCTAAAAATTACAAATTTATATCCAATCTATTATCTTAACCCATTAGAATTAATAATAGGAAAAAATAATTTATAATTTTAAAAGCTACCTTGGAATTTAAACACTTAGTCCGTACTCCAAAAGAAGTCAAACAAAAATTATAGATCATATGGCAACATATAGAAAGTACAGGGTTTTATAGAAAAATCTGTAGAACAGAACTAAAGTATGTTCTGAAAAATCTGTGATTATAGATGTTTTTATCAGTATAAGAAAAAGGCCAAAATACAAAAGTGAAATATTCAATTTATAAAACTGGAAAAGAACAAGAAAGGAGGAAAAATAAATTAATAGTGGTGAAATTTGAATGAAATAGAAGACATGAAATGGTGGAAAAATAAGACCAATAAGAATACTGTTCTCTGAAGGAGAAAAAAATAGAGGAAAAATATGAAAAGTAAAGGTCTTTTTGTTACAGATGTGAAAGAAATAAAAAAGTAATTCCAAAACTATACTTTTGAAAAACTGGAAGAAATTGGCAACTTTTTTCAAAATATAAATTCACAAATTTTTTCCTAGAAAAAATATAAAACCCAGAGTATTATCACTATTATTTAACATTGTTTTGCTTTTAATGCAATAAGATAAAAACTTCTTAATTAAATACTGGAAAAGAAAAAATAGGGCTGGGGATTTAGCTCAGTGGCATAAGTGCCTGCCTGGCAAACGTGAGGTCATGAGTTCAATCCCTGAAACCAAAAAAAAAAAAAAAAAAAAAAAAAAAAAAAAAAAAAAAAAAAAAAAAAAAAAAAAAAAAAAAAAAAAAAAAAAAAAAAAAAAAAAAAAAAAAAAGAAAAAGAAAAAGAGAAAAAGAAAAAATAAATTTGACCTGAGAATAAGAGATTTTCTAAGCATATATATATATTTTTAATATATATGCTATGTATACCATATATACTATATATACTATGCACTATGTGTAAAGAGAGGGGAAAGAACAATAATTTTTTCTACCCAAATTGAACACCCTTTTTTCTAAAATGCTTAGGGTCAGAAGTGTTCCATTTTCAGATTTTGAAAATCATGAGTGGTCTGGATTGATCATCCTTCATGCAAAGTCCATTTAAAATTTTGAATCATTTCAGACTTTGAATGTTTGAATAAGTGATGCTCATGTGTTCACAAATGCTATAATATAGCTAAGAATCATTCTGAATAGAAAGTTACAAGATATAAGGTGAGCTGGGGATACAGCTCAGTGGCACAGTGCCTGCCTGGCAAGCATGAAGTCCTGAGTTTGATTCTTGGCACCATCCCCCAAAAAGATTAAAAGTATTAATCTCACTGTGAGTCCTAAAATAAGACCCGAATGATGAAAAAACTACCTAGTGCTCCAAGATGTGCAGATTTAATATTGAAAAATTGTCAATCCTTCCCAAATAGCTTGGACATGAAACTAATTTCCCCCAGAGTTTTTCTTTAGAACAAAAGGAAATTCTTTGTATTCAAATTTTACACAAAATGTGATTTTTGAATAACAGTACTATTTAGGGAAGACAGACTTAATCTCATTCTGCTTTAATTTTAGGGTTTTATAGAGGCCACTAGACAGTGTTGGTTTACAAAGAGAGATAAAGAGATTTAAAACAAATTTAGTACTTATTCCTTGGGATATTATCTCATAGTTATGTAAGTGATTAATATGTACAGACCATAAAGGTATACCCAAGGAGAATATTTTTTTTCAAAAATGATCAATGTCATGAAACTATGTACTTATGATAGTATAAAATTTTCAGTGACATCATCGTACTCTCACTGGATTCAGACAGTGACAGATCTCAAACAATTTGGGAGAGTTTAAAAGCCTCTGTAGGCATGATGGAGACAGAGATGCAGAACACACATGTGATACATTTGGATAAAAGTGTTCTTGAAATATGAGTAAGGATCAATAATTCTCAGTGAATATTATTTATTGTGATTCAAAATTTGTATGTGTAAATATGTTATAATATTTCTATATTACATAGGTATATAAATATCTATAAATAATATACAAATTAAAAATAATTGGTGAAAAAAGTCATTTTCTTATTGTTAAGCTGTAAGAATTTTGATATACCCTAAATATAAGCATTTTATGAAGACAGGCATATACAAATATATGCTTATGAAAATATTTGAATATATGCTTATGAACATATTTGAATATAAGCATATTATTAATACTTTTTCCCAGTTTTACTTTTTTTATACTTACTCTTTGCAACACAAAGTTTTGAAAATCTTCATGTAGTGCAATTCTTCTGCTTTTTTTCTGTTACTTGTGTTTTGGCTTTCAAATCTAAGAAAACCTTACCTAATCTAAAGATGTTAGTTGTAGTCCATTTTCTTCCAAAAGTTCTATAGTTTTATCACTTACACATGTATCTTTGATCCCTTGTGAGCTAACTTCTGAATGTAATACATAAAGATCTAACTTTATTGTTTTGTATGTAGATACCCGCTCACCCTTGTACCTTTAAAGGACTACCCCCCACCAAAATGTTGGGCAGCCTTGTTGAAATTCAATTTTCCATAAATACATGATTACAGTATTGAACTTATTTATAGCTGTGATTCTTTTCTTATAGAATTTAAAGGTAGAACAAAAATGAATTCAAGTTATGGCAGCAATCAAACCCACTTTTTTTCCTAGGGCTATGCATTTCATAGGGACGACACTGCAATAAAACTAACACAACAATCTGAGGGACATTTCGGTTGTGAATGACATCTGAACAGGTTTCCTCTAAAACTGCATTTCTAATTTCACACTAAAATAACTATGATAATCTTACTAGGAAAAATACAAATTTCCTAGTAAGATTTTTTTAGTTATATACAACATTTGCTTATTTTATTTTTCTTATGTTCAGGAAAATTTTAGATTCACAGCAAATTGAGTGAAAAGTAAAATGTTTACCCCTTGTTCCTTGCCCTCATATAGACAAAGCCTCCCTTACTATGAACATTCCCATAGAGTGTACTTGTGTTACCATCAATGAGGCTACATTAGCAGAAGATCGTCATTCAAAATCCATAGTTCACGTTAGGGTTCATGTTGGTGAGTGAACCGCTCATAAATTGCATCACTTTTCATCCATTCTATGAATCTGAACAAACGCCAACACATACCACTAGGTCGTCATAAAAAAAGGTTTCACTGCCCTAATAATCCCATGTTTCACCTATTTATCCATCCCTCCCTCGCTCTCTTCCTCTTCACCGGCCCTGGCAATCACTGATCTTTTCACTGTCTATATAGTTTTGCCTTTTACAGAATGTTACCTAGTTGTCATTCTCTGAGCAATGTGTGTTTATGGTTCTTCCATGTCTTATCATGGCTTTGTAACACATGTACTTCTAACACGGCATAATTATTCTATTGTCTGGATTACCATGGCTTATCAACGTGCCCACTGAAAGACATCTTTCTTGGCTACATTTTAACAACTATTAATAAAGCTTCTACAAAAATTCAGGTATAAGATTTCACTAGGGTATAAACTTTCAAGTCATTTGGGTAGTTAAAAAGGAATGTGGTCATGGATCAGATTATAAGAATATGTTTAGTCTTATAAGAAATTGACAGTTGTATTAAAGTAACAGGCATGGTGGCACATGACTGTGATCTCAGCACTCAGAGAAGCTGAGGAAGGAGGATCCCAAGCTCAAACTCAGCCTGGGCAATTTAGCAACATAATAAAAAGTAAAAACAAATGAATGGAGGACTAGCTCAGTATGAAAGGTCTGGGTTCAATCCCCATTACCACAAAAGAAAAAACAAAAATTAAAACTCTAAGGTTCAAACAGAAAACTAAGACTGCCAAAATGGAAACATTAAGAAAACCTAATATTCCTGCTCTAATCCACATTGCCAAAAGACATGTGTTCAAACCACAGGAGAGTTTAAAGGGTAGAGAATTGTAATTTAGGACTTTTCTACTGTAGTATCATGTTTTATGAAAGCAGCAGACAAATACTCAGAGTTTCCAGGGCTTAGACAATCTGTTACCAGGTAACCTTCTTTCAGGAATTACTTGAACTATAAGAGTCCAAGGGATAAAGTGAATTAAAAATTAAAGAATGACAAAATGACTGTATAAGAGGACCTAGTGGTAAATATTGCACACTTCTCCCTGCCTTCTAATTAGAACAGTCCTACCGCATAGACTCTCCAGGACCCTGTCCTTCTGACTGACAGTCATGCCAGTTGCAAGTGTATCTGTGTTGCTGTAAGTGCTTGATTGATTGATACCTGTTATTGCCATTAATGGTGAGGTCCTGCAAATCTGGAAGTCTGCGCTGTTCCTCACTTTTGGGGCTGCATCTGCCAACAGCATGAGACCTGGCATTTTGTTGCTTTTTCTATTGTTGCGCTTACCACACCCTCACCCAATTATAATGTATAGCAGGATTTATGAATTTGTCTCTTCTGTGAATTTCTCACTAAACTGCCTTCATTTTTGTATCCTAAGACCCTCTGGATGCTCCTCAGGCCAAAAAGTGTCACTCAATATTATTACTGAAATGAAACTCCTGCCACACCCTCCCACTCACCTTACACCCCTTCCCCATGGTGGCATATGCTCTTTCTCAGCTCTGTGCCTTTGTGTGTGTTGTGGTTTAGCTTATGAGTATTCACCCACCTTTGCTGCACCATAAAATTCCGCAGCTTCCCAGACAATTCCAATGCTGTCCCCTTCATTCATACTAAGGCAGCACTCACTGCTGCCATAGCAACTGGTCATGTTGTACCAACTTTATTGGCTCATTTGTTTATCTCGCATCACACAAGGTAGGCACTTCATTTACTATGATTCTGAATTTTCCCGCTGCAAATACCACATTCCCTAACTCATAGTAGAGCAACTTGGTTACTTTTC
>RJWM01033766.1:0-20386 GCA_004363535.1 Dasyprocta punctata
TTCTCCGAGGAGAAAGTGGAAGCTCAGAGAGGCGCAGCCAGCTGCTCACCATCACTCAGCGTTTCTGGGATTTTTTGGAAGAGGCAGGAGGAAAGGTACAGGGAAGCTGGGCTGGGCACATTCGCATTGTCTTTGCCTTCTCTCCACAGTACCTTCCAAATGAGAACGGCCTTCAATATGAGAAGAGCGTGCTAGACACGATACACGATGTGATCCTGGTGTGGGCCGGGCCCATCCTCCCGATATTGTTTCTGGTGCACCCTGATTACATCAAGCCCGTTCTGAGTGCCTCAGGTAGGTGAGCAGTGACTGAACCCCGAAGTCCCGTATGCTCTTACAGAGCTTCTAGACAGGTGGGCTCTCCAGAAAAAGGGTCATTTGAGTAGGGCTTTGAGGAATGAGTAGGAGTTCACCAAAGCAGGAATGGCAGCGTATGGGATTATCCACCAACACAAAAGTCAGAGCCAAACATGTTGGGCTAAGTTGTTCACCTCAGGCTTTGTTAGGTAGTTGTTACTCAATCCTAGGTCATGACACTCCTGTTCTTTGGGTTGTGCTATTTCTGCCCTGACCAGGGATCTTGGCGGCCCATCCTGCTGGCTGCTTGTATGCTTCCTGCCTGGCCTGGAAGGTGATGGGGAGGATCTGTTGCTCTTTTCTGCAGTCCACACCTGTCCCAAGGCGTGGGCATTCCCAGGGTGTGCTTGGCAAGCTCTTACTCATCCTGCAACACCCAGCGCCAACGATCCCTTCTCCAAGGAGCCTTGCTGGACTCAGGGCTTTCGATCCTCAGTGCTAACTTTTCTGGGCTGGGTGTGACTGTGTCCGTCTCTGTCTCCCTTGCATGTGGGGCCCTGGACCCTCGCACAGCCTCGATGAACCTCATAGGCCATGGCTTCCACCCCGCCGTGCCTCCCCTCTTCAGCCCATTGTTGCATTTTGTTTGAGACAGGGTCCCGCTGGGAAGCTCAGGCCAGCCCTGAACCCCTGGCGATCCTCCTGCCTCAGCCTCTGGAGTGCTGAGATTACACGCGTGCGCTACCACACCCGGCTACATAGCCTCTTAGTTTCTGATCCGAGAAATGGGAGCTGCTACGAAGGCTGAATAATATAACGTGGGCGCTGGGGTGTGGCTCAGAGGTAGAGGGCTTGCCCAGCACGTACGAGAACCGGGGTTGACGCCCAGGACCAAAATAAAATAACGTAATGTGTATAAAGATAAGGCCTCTCTCCACCCCACCTCTTTTATTTTTTGGCAGAACTCTGAATTGAACCTGGGGCTTTTGCACTAAGCTCCATCCCCAGCCCTTTTTATTTTATTTTATTTTATTTTATTTTTTGGTACCAGAATCGAACTCACCAGGCAGGCACTGTGCCACTGGGTTATAGCCCCAGCCTTATTTTGTATTTTGAGACACAGTCTCTTGAAGTTCCTAAGTTGCCCAGGTGGGCTCAGACTTGGGACCCTCCTGCCTCGGCAGCCCCAAGTGCTGGGAGGTCAGGCCTAGGCCACCACACCCGTCTCCTTTTCCCCTTCTTTCTCCTACCTCCTTCCCGCTTCTCTTTCTTTCTTCTCTTCCTCCCCCTCCCCGCCCCTCCCCTCTCCCTTCCTGCTCCCCGCCCCTCCTCCCCTGAGCACCAGTGTCCTGAGCTCCGCCCTGTCCCTGGGTGAGTCTCCAAGCAGCGCCCACACCCCCAGTGGCAGGGACCTGGCACTCAGGACCTGCACGTCCCCTCTTCCTCCGGGCGGGCCGGGCTTCCAGGCCTGGCACTGGCACCAGTGGGGCGCTGCGGCTCTGAGTCAGGGCCTCCCTGCTCCCTGCTGTGGGGCCACGCCTGCACCTGCGCCTGCACCTGCGCCTGCACCTGCGCCTGCACCTGCCCCTGCACCTGCGCCTGCACCTGCGCCTGCACCTGTGCCTGCGCCTGCCCCTGCACCTGCGCCTGCACCTGCGCCTGCACCTGTGCCTGCACCTGCAGGCCGCTGGTCCCCCAGCCAGGCGGGGGCCTCCAGTAGGCCGGACCTCCCAGGTTGGAGTCGCGTGCTGTATGTGGATAATTATGGCTTGGGTTTTCCGTGTGCTTTTTATAACCTACCATTCATCATTTTAAATGAACACCCGCTGGTATTCGAGGGGATTCACAATGTCGTGCAACCACCAAACTTTCTCTAGTGTCAAACTTTTTTTTTTTTAATTTGATTTTTTGGTGGGGACCAGGGATTCAACTCAGAACCTCGCACTTGCCAAGCAGGCGCTTGTGCCACTGAGCTGCCCCCCCACCCCGGTCCTCTCTTTTGATTGTTTGAGACAGGGTCTTGTTATGTCATTCAGGCCTTGGTTTTGAACTCACTAGGAATCCCAGGTTGGCCTGCAATTTGCTGTGATCCTCCTGCCTCAGCCTCCCAGGTGCTGGGATCACAGGTGTGCACCTCCATGCCTGGCTTTTCTCTGCTTCCCTTTCCCTCCCTTCCCTTCCTCCCTCCTTCCCTCTGTTCCTTCTCTCCTTCCTTCCTTTATCTGATGGGCTGGGGTTGGAACTCAGGGCCCCCGGTACAGTAGACAAGCACTCTACCTCTGAGTTACACTCGCTGCTTCATATATATATATATATATTTTTTTTTTTTTTTGAGACTGCACCTTGCTAAGTCCCTAAGTTGCCCAGGCTGAGCTCAGACTTGATATCCTTCTGCCTCAGCCTCCCAGAGTGTGAGGATAACAGGCGTGCGGCTCCAGGCCCCACTTCTGTTTGACTTTCTGAGGAGCCCCTTACCATTTTCCACAGTGGCTCTGCATTCATTCATCCCTACTAGGGACCCGGATATTCCTCTCACAACTTTTCGGTGCCAGGAAGCAGTAATTTATAATTACAGTAATGAAAGAGCCAGTGGCCCATTGTTTATCCATTGATGGAAACAGATTTAATGAGCATCTACTCTGTGCCAGGACCCTGTGACCTTGTGAGTCTTTCAGGGATGTCACGAGGCAGGATCGTTCTGTTGCCCTTTTTTGGTAGATAAGGAAAGACTGAGTGGTAACTTAGCTAAGTTTACACAAGTAGTTAGGGTCGGGGCTAGGCTTGGAAGCCTGACCAAACTCTCAGTCACAGTGATACACAGCTCCGAGGGTAACAGAAGTTCCAAGTGGGGCGCCACGTGGGGGCTTTTCTGATGCCATCTCCTCTGATCGCAACGCCTGCCCTTTTTACTGGAGGGAGACAGTGGTGAAAGAGGCAGCCTGAACACTCTGGAAACTCTTGTGAGTTTCCTGGAACTAAGAATCAGGGGCAGAGTGGAGGAAGGAGGGATCTGAGGATGGGGGAACAAAGCTTTGACTGGAGAGAGGATTCAGAGAAGGCTTCCTGGAGGAGGCATTGTGAAGCTGGGCTTTGAAGGATGTGTAGGAGTTAGCCAGGTGGAGGGGCAGACTGTTAGTCCAAAGGTGCAGATGTGGGAAAGTATCAGAGGAATCTGGGTGACCTGGGTTGGCTGGAGTGGAGGAGACAGGTGTGGGGAGGCAGGAAATGAGACTGAGAGTTACGCCGGAGGTAGACTGAGAAGCAAATGACTTTGTACTTTATCCTGGTGCTGATGGGAGCCATGGGAGGTGTTGGAGCAGGGCAGCTCTCGACTAGATCCAGGTCTCAGGAAGTCTCCTGAGGAAACTTGCTTGGAGTCCAAAGCCTGGAGACTGGAGGAGTGACTACACCCCCACCTCCTCTCCGGGGCCGCCTCCTCCCGGACGCCTGCTCTGCTGGTCCTGTCTCGTAAGGCCTTTGTGTGCCCGGAGCAGCCGGCACCCGGCCTCCTTGGTGATCGCGGTGCGCCTCTGCGTCCTCGTCCTGCCCCACCCGACCCGGAGCTCCCAGGCAGGGCGTGGAGTGGCGCTCTCTCTGGGCTCGGAGCGTCACCCAGCCTGGGCCGGGCGCGGGACGATGACAGGGCACGGCGCGGCCGACTCCTGGGGCTCCTGAGTGTGGAGGCGGCTGACTCGCGCTCAGGGAGAAGTGCATCATTTGGGCTTCAGATGCAGCCCCGCTCCGGCCCAGTCTACTCGGTGTATAGAAGTGGGAGCCGTCTCTCTATCCACTCGTCCACCCAGTCCTCTATCCTTCCCTCTGTCCTTCAGTTAATCCATCTATCCATCCATCTACCCATCACTCACTTCGTTTATCCTTCCTTCCATCCATTCATCCTTCCATTTACTATCCATTATTCCTTCCGTCCACCTGTCTCTCCACTCACCCACCCACCCATACTTGCATCTACCTACCCACCCTCCCATTCTTTGTGTATCCGTCTATTCATCTGTCCATCCATCCATCAGCGATCCACCCTTTTATCACCCACCCATCCATTCATCCATCCATTCACCCTTCTATCTGTCTACCCATCCAACTCATGTACCATCCATCCATCCATCCATCTACCCTTCCATTCACCATCTATTGACCATCTATTCTTCCTTCCTTCTCTCCATTCATTCATCTGTTCATTTGTTTGTCCATCCATCTTTTGATTGATGGATTGATCCACTTATTCACTGAATAACAATTGCTTTAGCACCAGTGGTCAGTGATCAGCATGGCCTCCTCTATCGAGGGGCTTCTAACCGGATGGCGACAACCTAGTGTGAGGGTGTGGGAGGAGGGGGCAGATCGATCGGGGCCTCGAAAGTGGCCCTGAGGGATGACATGTGGGTGAGC
The DNA here is from genome assembly GCA_004363535.1 of Dasyprocta punctata. Taxonomy (NCBI): domain Eukaryota; kingdom Metazoa; phylum Chordata; class Mammalia; order Rodentia; family Dasyproctidae; genus Dasyprocta; species Dasyprocta punctata. The sequence goes on from RJWM01033766.1 coordinate 4,705, forward strand.
TGAGAGGCACGTGGTCAAGTGAGGTCCGGAGAGGGTGAGGCTTCAGTGTTAGACCGGCTTCTCCCCTCACAGGATAATGGGGAGCCCTGGGAGATATCTGAGTGGGGGAAGATCCTATCGAGATACCCATGTGATAGGATCTTTCTGGGCTCGATGTGGGGGATGAGCCTGAAGGAGTGTGTGGGGGGCCTGCACCCAGAGAGGTCCAAAGCACAAGTCAAGGGACACTGTCTTGTACCTTCTTAAAAAATATTAATTTTAGCCGGGTGTGATGGCACATGCCTGTAATTCCAGCATTTGGCAGGCTGAGGCAGGAGGATTGTTGTGAGTTCGAGGCCAGCCTGGGCTACAAAGTGAGTTCAAGGCCAACCCGAACTGCATAGTGAAACCCTGTCTCAAAAACACACACACACACACACACACACACACACACACAAAAAAAAGCCAGGCGTGGTGGCCCATACCTTTAATCCCAGCACTCAGGAGGCTGAGGTAGGCAGAGCGTTGTGAGTTCGAGGCCGGCTGGGGCTACAACGGGAGCGCAAGGCCGGCCTGAGCTACATAGTGCGACCCTGCCTCTAAAAACCAGGGCTGGGAGTTTGGCTCAGTGACTTAAGAGCCTGTCTGGTAGGCGTGAGGTTATGAGTTCAAGCCCAGGTGCTGCAAAAAAAAGACAAAAAAAAAATCATTAATTTTACTGGTACACTTTTGATATACATAATGATCACATTCATTGTTGGAAATTTGTACCTTATATGATAAATCTTGATTCTTCTTTTTTTCCCCATTCTCCTTCCCTCTGTTCTACTTCTTTTCCCCTCCTTATTTAGAAAAACTTCATTTCCCTTTTTCCTTCTATTTCTTTTTTTCTTTTCCCTTCTTTCTCATTCCCCTCCTTCCTCTCTTGTACCTCTTCCCATTTGAATATTTTCTTCCTACTGCCCAATATGTATCCTCCATTTTGTTCCTTATTTATCCTTTTGGTTCCTCACATAAGAGAAACAATGTGAGATTTACATGTGTGTCTGATTTATTTCACTTAAAAGTATAATCTCAAGTTTATCCATGCACCTAAAAGTGTCTCAAGTGTATCTTTTTTTACAGCAAAGTAGTACTCCATTGTATATAAAAAGGTACATTTTCTTTATCCATTCATCTGTTTCCAAGATTTAGCTGTTACAAATTGTGCTGATATAAACACGAGTGTGCATATTTTACTGTGGTACAGTGCTTTTAACCCTTTCAGGAAGACACCAAGAAGGGAAATCGGTGGGCCAAATGGAACCTCTAGCTTTAGCCTTCTGATAAATCCTCACACTGAAAAGGATATCAGAAGATGGGATGATATCCCTTGTTCTTGGATTGGCACAAACAATAAAGTGAAAATGCTCATGTGTCCAAAATTGTTATACAGATTTAATGCAATCCTGATAAAATGACCAATAGCATACTTCACAGAGTTAGAGAAAACAGTCCTAAAATTCGTTTGGAACCAGAAGAGACCTAGAATGGCAAAAGCTATATTCAGCAACAAAGGCAAGGCAGGAGGCATCTCAATCCCTGACTTGAACAAATTATACTGCAAAGTTACTGTGATAAAATCAGCATGGTGCTGGCAAAGAACACAAAGCAAAGCAAAGTAAAACAAAACAAAATAAGAGACCCAGGGATCAGTGGCACAGAGTAGAAGATTCAGAAACAACTTCAAACACACTCAGCCACCTTATCTTTGATTAAAGCTGCCAAACACCTTCACTGGAAGAAACATAGCCTCTTTAATAAATGGTGTTGGGAAAAATGGCTTTCCACAGGCTGAAGACCAAAGTTAGACCCACATTTCTCACTAGGCAGTAAACTAAAATCAAAATGGATCAAAAATCTAAATATTAAAGCAGAAACATTAAATCTGCTGGAAGATAGAGCAGGCAGAACTCTTGAAGACGTAGGTGTAGGCAAAGACTTTATGAACAAAACCCTGACTGCACTGAAAATATTACAAGGCACCAACAACTGACATCACATTATATTAAAAAGCTGTTGCGCAGCAGAAGAAACCACTAACAGAGTGAAGAGACAATTCAGAGAGTGGGAAAATTTTTTTTACCAGTTATTCCTCAAAGGACCAATATCTAGAATATATAAAGAACTAAAAAAAAATCAGATGCCCCCCAAATTTATTTATTTATTTAACTATTTTTTTGTGGCACCGGGGATCGAACTCACACCCTCACACCTGCCAGACAGGTGCTTAAGCCACTGAGCCAAACTCCCAGCCCTAGTTTTTTGAGGCAGGGTCGCACTATGTAGCTCAGGCCAATCTTGCCCTTGCATTGTAGCCCAAGCCGGCCTCGAACCCACAACGCTCCGCCTACCTCAGCCTCCCGAGTGCTGGGATTAAAGGCGTGCGCCACCATGCCCGGCGCCCCCCAGATTTAAAGACTCATCCCAAAAATGGGCATTTGAAATGAATAGACACTTCCCAGATGAAGTACAAAGCAAATAAATATATGAAAAAATGCTCACTATTACTGGTCATTCAAGAAACGCTAATTAAAACAACACTGAGATTCCCTCTTACCCTGGTAAGAATGGCTGTGATCAAGAAATCAAGCCATAAGCCGGGCATGGTGGTGCACACCTGTAATCCCAGCACCCAGGAGGCTGAGGCAGGAGGATGCTTGCAAGTTCGAGACCAGCCTGGGCTACAAAGTGAGCTCAAGGCCAGCCTGAACTGCATAGCAAAATCTTGTCTCCAAGAAAAAGAAAAAAAAGGAAAAAAGAAAAGAAAAAGAAATCAATGAATAACAAACGCTGGCGGTCTCCACTGCGGGTGGGAGCGTCCGTGGGCCATGTGTTGTATCTTCATTGCCCACTTCCTCTCCGCAGCTGCTGTTGCTCCCAAGGATGAATTTTTCTACAGTTTCCTGACGCCTTGGCTGGGTGAGTGCCTGGAGGGCTGCTGGGGTTGGGGCTTCCTTGGTGGGTTTCACCAGAGCACGGGAGGTCCCTAACCTCTTCCTCTGGGCCCAGGGGATGGGCTGCTGCTCAGCAAAGGCGACAAGTGGAGCCGGCACCGGCGGCTGCTGACACCCGCCTTCCACTTTGACATCCTGAAACCGTACATGAAGATCTTCAACCAGTGCGCCAACACCATGCATGTGAGCGCCAGGCCCGGCCGTGGGAGGAGGGCGTCCTGGGTGTGACCCTGTGGGCTCCTAGGACGAAGGCTCCACCCTTTGCCACCTGCCCGTCTGTCCTCTCTTCCAGACTAAGTGGCGTCGGCACCTGGGGGAGAACTCGGTGGCCTCCTTAGATATGTTCGAGCACATCAGCCTCATGACCCTGGACAGTCTCCAGAAATGCGTGTTCAGTTACAACAGCGACTGCCAGGAGTGAGTGAGACGTTCCCGGGTGGGGAAACGGGGCCAACCGATCACTGCTGCCGCCGCTGGGGCTGAGGGAGCGGGAGGGAGGAGAAAGGCGACTCCCAGCTGTTGGGCAACGCTGGGCTGTGGGTGCTCTGCCACCCATGGGCCACACGGGGCCTGAGGAAATGACATCACCTCTCTGAGCCTCCATTTCCTTATTCCAAAAAGAAAAAAAAAATGGGCATGCTAATTCATTCCCATAGTCACTGGGTGACAGTTCACTAGGACGGCGTGAGTCAGTGGCTTGGCATGGACTAGGTGCTCAGCAGATAGTACTTTCCCTCAGTCCTCTGAAGAGTGCAGTGTTTGGAAAGTGCCCTCAGCCTACTTTCTAAGCCTCAGTTTCTTTCTTTCTTTCTTTCTTTCTTTCTTTCTTTCTTTCTTTCTTTCTTTCTTTCTTTCTTTCTTTCTTTCTTTTATTTTTGGAGACAAATTCTTGCTATGTAGTTCAGGCTGGCCTTGAAGTCATTATGTAGCCCAGGCTGGCCTTCCAACTTGCAGTGATCCTCCTGCCTCAGCCTCCCAAGTGCTGGGATTACAGGTGTGCGCCATCACATGCCCTGCCAAGAGAGGTTTATTGAACTCACAGTTTTGTGGGTGGAAATGGCAAACAGCGTGGTCTCACTGCTGCTGGGCTTTGGTCAGAGCCCCCGGGGCTGTGTCGCATGGGGGATGACATCATGGGTTAGGGTCAGGGTTAGGGAGTGCAGGGAAACTAGAAGAGGGGAATGAACGGGCTGCTGGAGCTGAGCTGTGGTGCTGGGCGGAAGGGGACGGCCCCGTGCTCACGGCCCCCGCTCCCGGCAGGAAGATGAGTGATTACATATCGGCCATCATCGAGCTGAGCGCCCTGGTCGTGCGACGCCAGTCCCGCCTGCACCAGTACCTGAACTTCATCTACTACCTCTCGGCCGACGGCCGGCGGTTCCGCCAGGCCTGTGACGTGGTGCACAGGTTCACCACGGAGGTCATCCAGGAGCGGCGGAGGGCGCTGGACCAGCTGGGGGCGGAGAGGTGGCTCAAGGCCCAGAAGGGCAGGACCTTGGACTTCATTGATGTGCTGTTGCTGGCCAAGGTGAGGCGGTGCCCGGGGAGGGGAGCCTGCCCAGGTCACCCCTCCAGGAATCGCACCCACTGTGTGAGTGATGAATGCAAAATCTCAGAGCGATCTAGGATGGGTGGGAGACTGAGCTTGTGAGTCTGTGGTAATAAAATTTGTTCAAGGCTGGCCTCAATCCTCCTGCCTCAGCCTCCTGAGTGCTGGGATGACAGACCTGTACTGCCATACCTAGATTTCCTTCTGCTTTTGAAAAGAATGTGGACAGTTGGTCCTCCCTGCATATCTGTGGGTTCTGTTCGGCTGAACCTAACTCAGGTGGAAAATATTTGAAAAAAGATTGCCTCTGCCCTGTGTTGCCACATTTCTGTAAGTCTAGTTACACAGGAGGCTGAGGCAGGAGGATTGCATGTTTGAGGCCAGGCTGGGCAACTTTATCAGATCCTGTCTCAAAACAAAATTTAAAAAAAAATAAAATAAAAAGGGCTGGCGATATAGCTCAGGGGTGAATGCTCGCCTAGCATGAAGGAGACCTTGAGCTCCATCGCCAGCACCACAAAAGATTTGGCGGTGGTCTTGAATTGACTATGTAACCCAGGCTGGCCTCAAACTTGAAGTGATCTTCCTGCCTTAGCCTTCTGAGTGGTGAGATTATAGGTGTGTGCCACCAAACCTGGCTAAGATGCTTAAAGTAAATAAAATGACATAGTAGTTGTATCGAACTCCCAGCCCTTCTCTTAAATTTTTTTTCTTAGTGCTATTTTCTAGTAACCTAACGCCTTCACCCCGAGCTACATCCCCAGTTCTTTTTAAATTTTTTAATTTCAAGATTCACTCTTGCCAAGTTGCTAAGTTGCCCAGGCTGGGATAGAACGTGTATCCTCCCGCCTCAGCCTCCCAGAGTCTGGGATGACAGGTGTGTGCCACTATACTGGACTCCCTTTCTGGTATTTTTGAGCAGCATTTGGGCTCTGGATCTAAAGAGTTCTAGATTCCATCGCTGGCTCTGCCACTCAGCGGATAGCTGAGCTTAATCACATTATTCTTTTTCGCCAAGCCTCAGTTTACTCAACTGTAGCACGCTAACCATCAGACCCGATGGCGAAGTTGTCCTCAGGCCTGCAGCACGGCTGCGTGCTGTAGAACGTATCAGGCAGCAGTGGGGTGTCTTGACGACGATGGCCCCATAAAATCACGTTGCCTGGGCTAGGGGTGTGCTCAGTAGTAGAGGGCTTGTCTAGCATGCTCGAGGCCCTGGGTTCGATCCCAGCACTGTAGAAAAGTATTCCCTCACCTAGTGACGTCATGGCCCCTGAGTCTGTGTAAGTACAAATGGACTCACTCAACATTACACCGCAGAACACAGCCTTCTCATTAAAAGTATATGTGAAGAGCCGGGTGTGGTGGCGCATGCCTTTAATCCCAGCACTCGGGAGGCTGAGGTAGGAGGAGTGTTGTGAGTTCAAGGCCGGCCTGGGCTACAACGCCAGCGCAAGGCCGGCCTGAGCTACATAGTGCGACCCTGCCTCAAAAAAACTAGGGCTGGGAGTCTGGCTCAGTGGTGTAAGCACCTGTCTGGCAGGCGCAAGGCTGTGCGTTTGATCCCCAGTGCCGCGAAAAGAAGAAAAAAAAAGTATATGTGACTGTATGAATTCCCTTAATTCTCCTTCCCTCTTTTTAAAATTTATTTTATTTTTAAATTTTTTTTGTGCTGAGGATTGCATCCAGGTCACATGCTGGGCACGTGTTCCACCACTGAGCTACATCCTCAGCCCCTTTTTAAATTTTACACTGGCACGAGGTCTCACTATGTTGCCCAGGCCGACATCCTCCTGCCTCAGCCTCCTGAGCTGCCGGGATTGCAGGTGTGCGGCGTCAAGCTCATCCTGTCTGGTGCACGTCGCCTACCTCCCTCCACTAGGACTAGAGATGGTGCACATCTGGCCCCGGGGCTCTCTGGGCGGCAGAGGGTGGGATGAAGGCACCGAGTACCCTCTACTGCCCCCTGCAGGATGAAGATGGAAAGGAGCTGTCCAATGAGGACATCCGCGCTGAGGCGGATACCTTCATGTTTGAGGGTGAGCAGAGGGTCCTGGGCTGAGGGAGGACAGGGACCCGGGGGCAGCTCGGTCTCCTTGAGCACACAGCAGACATTCATCTGGCTGGAGATGGTGGCCTTCCTCTGGACATCTGATCTGCCTGCAGGTCATGACACAACCTCCAGCGGGCTTTCTTGGTTGCTGTTCAACTTGGCGAAGTATCCGGAGTACCAGGAGAAGTGCCGCAAAGAGATCCAGGAAGTCATGAAAGGCCGGGAGCTGGAGGAACTGGAGTGGTCAGTTTGGTGGACCTGGGGGCGGAAAGAACAGCTTGAGGCCAGAACCTGGGGTGTGAATCTCTCCCACTTCCTGTGTCCTCACTGTTCCATAGTCAGCAGTTGTCATGGTGCCACGTAACAAGCATCCCCTGCACCCAGTGTTTTGCACGTATTTGCTTCTGGCTCTTGTGGTTGCTGGGCTTGGTTGAGTACAGTGGGGTTGCATTCAAACTGTGCTGCATTCAGGTTTGTTCCCAGCATCGCCTCACTCTCTCTGAGCCACCAGCTGCTCTGGGGTATAATCTTCCCCATGCTGATTCTAGAAGTGTAACTACCCTCCTCTCCCAATCCAGTTCCAAGTAGGGTCACATTTGTAGGTTTCCGGTGGTGGTGGTGGTGGGGTTAGGATTTCACCATTCTTTTTTTTTGTAAAAACATACTTTTTCCCTCCTATAGATACAGTTCAACCCATACGACCTGTTTTTAGTCCTGTAGTAGTTTTTGGTGTATGGGGAATTCGGCTTTGAATTTTTTTTTCTTTTGAGACAGGGTCTCAGTATGTAGTTCAGGCTGGCCTTGAGCTCACTTTGTAGCCCAAGCTGGTCTTGAACTTGCAAAAATCCTCCTGCCTTAGCCGCCTGAGTGTTGGTTTTGAATTAAAAAAAATTATTTGTAGTTTTTTTAAAATTTTAAAACAAAAAAAGAATAAATATGATATAGAATTTTTGGCTTTGAATTTTATGTTTTTTTTTTTAAATTTGCAAAGTTGCCCCACATGGTCTTGAACTTGTGATCCTCCTGCCTCAGCCTCCCAAATAGCTGGGATTACAGCGTCCACCAGTATGCCTGGCTTAGAGGTTTTTTTTTTTTTTTTTGGCACTGGTGATGGAACTCACAACCTTGTGCCTGCCAGACAGGCACTTAAGCCACTGAACCAAACTCCCGGCCCTGGGGTTTTGAGGCAGGGTCTCACTATGTAGCTCAGGTCGGCCTTGTGCTCGAGTTGTAGCCCAAGCCAGCCTCGAACTCACAACGCTCCTCCCACCTCAGCCTCCCGAAGTGCTGGGATTAAGTTTTGTTTTGTTTTGAGACAAGGTCTCTCTGTGTGGTTCAGGCTGGCCTTGAACTCACCATGTAGCCCAGGCTGGTCTCAAACTTGCAGTGATCCTCCTGCCTCAGCCTTCTTAGTGCAGGGATCACAGGTATGCACTGCCATGCTCAGCTCACAGGCTTTCAAATATTGAGTTAGTTGTGTTTAATGTCTTGAACCAGTCATCCCAGCTACTCAGAAGGCTGAGGCAGGAAGATTGCTGGAGCTTAGGCATTTAGTACCATCCTGGGCAGCTTTATGAGACCCCAATCTCTTTTTAAGAAAATGATAAACAATTTTGGCTTAGCAGTGTACACCTGTAATCTCAGCACTTTGGAAGGCTGAGGCAGGACTGCTAAGTTGAGCTCAGTCTGGGCAACTTAATGTCACCCTGACTCAAAGAAAAAAAAATTGAAAAAAAAAAAAAAGCACTAGGGAGGTGTGAAGACCCTAGGTTCAACATCTAGTAGATGAAGGTAATCCCAGCATTCAGGAGGCTGAGGCAGGAGGATCACTGGGAGTGCGAGGCCAACCTGGGCTACACAGTGAGACCCTGTCTTAAAAAAAAAATCTAGTAGATGAAGAAGCTGGATGAGGAGTGGCGGAAGGAGAGGAGGGGAGGGAGAAGAAGGAATGGGAGGAAGAGGGCAGTGGAGGAGGGAAGAAGAAAGCAAACACTGAAACTGAGCCAGAGAGGTAACAAACTACTGTTCCCCTGAGGCCCAGGCCCCGGGGCTGACCTAGCACCTCCGCTGACCTCCGCATAATCCCTCAGTTAAAGGGTCCTCCCTGGGCCCGGCTCCCTCCACCCCTAGCCCCAGAGCCGCTGTTCTGATGGGCTGGTGGTCAAATAGTTCGCGTGCTAAGAGTCTGCGCTTAACCTGCAAGGGGCACAAGTGCAGGGGTAGCTCCGAAACCCGGCGCTGGTTTCCTGCCCAGCTGCCGTGTGCGTGCGTGCGTGCGTGTGTGTGTGTGTGTGGCTGTGTGCGCCCGCACGGAATTGGGGCAGTCACCCTGCCGTTCTCCCCAGGGACGACCTGACCCAGTTCCCCTTCACCACCATGTGTATCAAGGAGAGCCTGCGCCTGTTCCCGCCGGTCACCATGGTCTCTCGCCGCTGCACCCAGGACATCGCGCTCCCGGATGGGCGCGTCATCCCCAAAGGTGCTCAGTGCTGTCCCCTGTGGCCGCCGCCGAGGTGGGCGGCGGCCCGATGATGTGGCTGCTCCGCCGCTGTCCCCAGGGGCCTGGCCTCGGTTACAGCATCTCTGCACACAGGGCGTCTCCCTGCACGCCTCTTGGATTTGGGGGACCCTGGTTTTGTGTGGGGAGGTGGAGGTGGGCGGGTCCAGGCGGAAGGGGAGCGGTCAGCGTGCCGGATTCACCTAGAGGGTGTAGACGGGACTGGACCAGTTTCGCTGAGTTGCTGACTACCCTTGGCAGACCAAGCCTTGTGTCGGCTTGGTTTGTGGCCCCAGGACTTGAACCCGGGGCTTCACACATTCTATGGCAGGGCTTTGCCGCTGAGCTACCTGCCTCACCCTTTAAAAATTTTTCACTGTGAGACAAGGCCTTATTAAGTTGCCCAGGCTGGCCTTGAACTTGTGGTCCTCCTGCCTCAGTCTCTGCAGGACCTGAGATTACATGGTGTGCATGCTGTGCCCAGCTTTCATAGTTTGTGCTTATTATTATTACTAGTTTCGCAGTGCCCAGTGCTGGGGATTGAACCCAGCACCTTGTACATGCTAGGCATGTGCTCTACCACTGAGCTACATCATCCATCTATAAGGCCTGTTTTAAGTAATGCAGGGGGCTAGCAAGGCCTCAGCTCCAGGATTAGCCCTCAAAGGTCGCCTGGTCTGTGAGGTAAAGCAGAACACAGTGATGACGTCAAGAACGGGCTAAAGGGTGAGACAGGTTGCTGGGGTGGTGGCACATGCCTGTAATCCTAGCACCAGGGAGGAGGAGGCAGGAGGATCACAGGAAGTTTGAGGTCAACCTGGGCTATGTAGAGAGGCCGTGTCTCACAGGGCCAAAAAAAAAAAAAAAAAAAAAGGTAGAGATAGGGGCTGGAGGATTTCAAATCTAGATGGAAGACTCCCTCCCTCTGGAAAGAATGTCAGGAGGACTTCTTGGAGGAGGGGGGCATGGAAGGAGGCTGGAGACGAACCGTCAAGTGTGTTTGTGGAGCAGAGCCTCAGGGTGCGGCTGTAAAAGGCCTTGAACGCCGGGTGTGGGCACTGAACTCCAGCCAGAGGGCAGTAGGGAGCCAAGGGAGGCAAGTGAGCCGAGAATAAGCCGCGCCATATCTGCGAGTGGGAAAGAGCCCTGTGCGCCCCGGATGGCAGCCAGAGAGGAGAAGGAGTGGGAGTACACAGGGCAGCGAGAGTTTGCAGAAAATGACGGACAGGAAGTGGCGGCAGATGGTCCGTGGGGACGCCCTGGTTGCGGGAAGACCGGGGGAGGGGGCTGTTTCCGGAGGAGACCCTGGCTCCCCTCAGCCCTGCTCACCCTGTGGTCCCCACAGGGATCATCTGCATCGTCAACATCTATGGGACCCACAGCAACCCCGCGGTGTGGCCAGACGCCAAGGTGAGCTCCTGCCCTGTCTTGGGGCCCAGTGACCGAACCCTGCAGCTTACAGGAGGAAAGGCTTATTTGGGCTCATTTTTTTTTTTTTTTTTGTACCGGGGATCGAACTCACAGCCTCACGCCTGCCAGGTAGGCGCTTATACCACTGACCTAAACCCCCGGCTGTGGGCTCATGGTTTTTAGAGGTTTTAGCCCGGCTCCAAAGCAGAAGGAGCTGGCGCAGGAAAGCTGCTCACAGCATGGCAACCAGGAAACCGAGAAGAGGGAGGAGCCTGGGAGAGAGGCCACGCTCTTCAGGACCACGCCCCCAGGCCACGCCCCCAGCACCCTCCCCTCCCATTGGGCTACAGCTCTCTGATCTAATCACCGTCCAAGTGACCTGCTTCTGCGCATGTGAGAGTTCTGAGGGGGTCATTCTCTAAACCATAACCTGCCCCAAACATCCCTGTCCTCGGCGTCTCCCTCCCCAGACAGAACAGCTCTGGGGGCCAAGGATGGGAGCTGGTTTCAGGCCTACTTGCCCTTCTCCCCATCCACTCATTCACGCATGGTTAATTCATTAGGTAAAAAGATTTTTAAAAAAATCCTAGTGACAGTTACCCTGTGCCGGGCGCTGAGGACTGGAGGTGACGCTGCCTTTGCCTTCATGGCATCTGCAGTGTGCTTTCTGGGGAAGACAAACACAGACCTAAGATCATTTTGGGCGTTGATCAAATAAAAATGCTGGAGCCAGCAGGGGGCTCTTTAGTTCAGGCGGTCAGAAAGGCCTTGCGAGGAAGAGATTTTCGAGCTCAGACTTGAAGAGTGTGCAGAGCAGGCCGAGGTGTGTTCCAGGAAGAGGGAACTGCAAGTGCAAAGGCCCTGAGGTAGGAAGGCACCCAGCATGTCTGACAGCAGGAGCAAGCAGGCGTGGGCTGCACTGGGGTGAGCGTGGGGTGGCATGCAGCCTGGGTTGGCCCTGTCTCCCAGCTAGACTCATGCCCAGATTGGTGGGAGGGTGCCAGGCTGGAGCGGCTGGGCCAGCCCCCACCCCAATCATGCCTGGCTGTTCCTGTCTAGGTGTACAACCCTTACCGCTTTGACCCAGTCAACCCACAGCAGCGCTCCCCGCTGGCCTTCGTGCCTTTTTCTGCAGGTCCCAGGTAAGGCCTCGGTTCCCCCCAGCCCCAGTTATTCGTGGGTGGCATGGAGCTCAGGGGAACAGAGGAACAGAACCTCCTGCCTCCACAGCCTTCCGAACTTGAGTGGCACCTTGGAGGCTGGGCCTGAGCCCCTGTACCCCTTTCTGCAGGAACTGCATCGGACAGAGCTTCGCCATGGCGGAGATGCGCGTGGTCGTGGCGCTCACGCTGCTGCGCTTCCGCCTGAGCGTGGACCGAACGCACAAGGTGCGGCGGAAGCGAGAGCTGATCCTACGCTCGGAGAATGGTGTCTGGCTCAAGGTGGAGCCGCTGCCTCCGCTGGGTGGGCAGGCCCCGCCCAAAGAGACCCAGGCCCCGCCCCTGAGGGCCCAGGCCCCGCCTCCAAAGTACTGAGGGCGCTGACCGATTCCCTGGAAGTCCAGGCTTGCTGCAGGAACAGTGTCCCTCGCTGAGCCGGCTTCAGTGCTGGCCACGCCCCTCAAGTCAAAGCTCCGCCCTCTGAGGGCCGCACCTGCCCTCCAATGGGAGGGACCCGGTTCGGCCCCGCCCCTCGGAGTCCACCAATCAAAGTCCTCAGGGCGCGCCCCTGCGGAGCCGACTTTCCAGGCTCCGCCCACTGAGCCTTCCAAGGTTTTAGCCCCGCCTCTCGGACTCAAGCCCCGCCCCTCCCTGTTGGCTGGACCCAGCCTGGTTTCTCCAACGAAGATTTTGGAAGCTGGAGCCGGAGATCAGCCGCGTCCCTGGACATCGCTCTTCTCAGGACTCCGCCTCACAGGGCCGGACTGTTGAGGCATCGTCCCGGGCCTCCGGCTGTTTGCTTTTGTAGCTGTTTTGTAAGCCTCGCAAGCTTCTTCCCACCTTCCCTGCTCACGGACTCTTAGTCGAGTGTTGTGATGTTTGGAGAGTAAAAGCTCAAGGTTGCCGCAAACTCCTGTCTCCCACCCGCTGGCCCAGACCTGCGGGAGGTGCTCTGTGAAGCCGGGAGGCTGCGCGCTGGCAGGCTGGGAAGCCGTTTGTATTAGGACATAAACTGAGATGTTTTGGGAAAGTCTGCGCGTTCGTTTATTTTGTCAATCTATTCATTACATGTCTACTAGCAGACAGGCCCAGTTTCTGCCCTTGAAAAGGGTGAGTCACAGATACTGACAGATAATTCTGATTGCTTACAACCCGTGGCAAGTGCGGCATACCCAAGACCCCTGGCGCTGGGTGAATACGAGGGGGACGGGACTGGGGTCCGGGAGGGGCCGAGGTGCCAACAGGGGACAGATGTGCAGGCGTAAGTCTGGCATGGTGGCTCATGCCTGTAATTCCAGCACCGAGGAGGCTGAGACAGGAGGATCGCCAAGAGTTTAACTACACAGTGAGACCCTGTCTCAAACTTTCCCATAATGTACAAAAATAAAGGGAAGGTAGCATACCTGAAAAAAAACACAACAAAACAAAACAACATGAAACAACAAACCATGACTGACTGAGATTGGTTGCCTGAACCCTTTTCAGCCCCATCCCTCAGGCTCACCATCTGGACCTGGGTCCCCAAGTCTCTCTCTCTCCCTCTTTTTTTTTTTTTTTTTTTGGTACCAGGGTTAGAATTCACAACCTCACACCTGCCACGTAGGTGGTTAGGCCTCTGGGCTAAATCCCCAGCCCTATTTTTTGAGACAGGGTCTCACTGTGCAGTTCAGGCTGGCCTTGAACTCACTTTGGTAGCCCAGGCTGGTCTCGAAGTCACAACGATCCTCCTGCCTCAGCCTCCTGAGTGCTGGTATGAAAGGCATGGGCCACCACACCAGGCTCCCAAGTCTCTTTTTGAACAGCAGCAGGTGGTGAAGGGGGCCAGGAATGCCCTCTCTGGGGGGCTCGGGGTGGACTGGGACCACCACAGAACGAAGCTCCCCTTCCTGCCTCTGGCTGATGGTGCTTTTCTCTTGCACCATTCTGGTGGCCTCCAAATGCTACACTTTGCCAAGCATTTCCTGTGTCCCTGGGTACAAACTTGTCATCTTTGGGCAAAAACCAACCCACCAGTGAATCAGCCAGCCAACCATCCAACCTGGTCTCCTGGGCTCAGCTTCCGGCTCCGCCCCTTCCTGGCGGTGGCTGTGAGCAGGTGACCGCCCCATCCCCTGTCCTGTGGGTCTCACGGGATTGCTGCGGTGGCAAAGCACACGGAGTTTCCATCAAGGGCTCTAAGAAAGGAGAAAAAGGTGCAGTCCCAAGTCCCCAGGACTCTGCTACACTTGCATGTGTAATTAATTCTTTTTTATTTTATTTATTAGCACGTTTGCAGTCCACCATGATTGGTCCCATTCATCAGGAGGAGACGGTCCATGTGCCCTAATACATCTGAATTCTCTTTTCATCTCCTTTCTCCCCCATCACTTGATCCTTGTCCCATTTGTAAAGCATCTGTTCAACATTTCCTGTTATCTATCTTTTCTTTTGCTCTGTATTTATGCTTTGAGTTTCTCATAGAAGAGAAACCATGCAATACATAAGCTTCCGTAGCTGATTTATTTCTTTTAACATTATGGTCTCAAGGTGTATCTATTTCCCCACAAACGACTCAAGTTTATCCTTTACGGCAGAGTAGTATTCCATTGTACATAAATACCACTTTTTCTTTTTTCTTTTTTGTGGCACTGGAGATCAAACTCACAACCTCGCAACTGCCAGGTAGACACTTAAGCCACTGAGCCCCACTCCTGGTTGTAGTTTTTTGAGATAGGGTTTCACTATGTAGTTCAGTCCGGCCTTGCACTCGCGTTGTAGCCCAAGCCAGCCTCAAACTCACAAATCTCCTCCTACCTCAGCCTCCTGAGTGCTGGGATTAAAGGGCTGCACCACCACGCCTGGCTACATTTTCTTTATCAGTTCATCTGTTGGTGGAGACATAGTCTGCTTCCAAGATTTAGCTGTTATGAATTATGCTGCTGTAAACCTGGGTGCAGATGGATTGCTGTAATATGATGTCTTTAACTTTTTTGGGAAGATACCTAGGAGGAGAATAGCTGGGTCAAATGAAGTTTCTAGTTATATATTTTGAGGAATCTTGGCATTGATTTCCATACTGGTTGTACTAGTTTATGACACCCCCAAAAATTTAGAAGGATCCCCTGCAGTCTCACCAGCATTAGTTATTAGATTTTTTTTTAAAGACAAAGTCTCGCTTTCTTCCTTCCTTCCTTCCTTCCTTCCTTTCTTTCTTTCTTTCTTTCTTTCTTTCTTTCTTTCTTTCTTTCTTTTGGCACTGGGAATTGAACTCAGGACCTCGGGTTTGCCAGGCAGGCGCTGTGCAGCTGAGCTGTGTCCCCGGCCCGGGGTCTCACTTTATAGTCCAGACTGGACTTGAATTCACTAAAGTAACCTAGGCTGGGCTTGAACCTGCAGCAATTCTCCTGCCTCAGCCCCCAGAATGCTGAGATTACAGGCATGCACCACCACGCCTGGTGTCGTATTAGATTTCTTGATGATGGGCATTCTTTCTGGATGAAGTGTTGTTTTAATTTACTTTGAATTTCCCTGTATGGCTAGCGACAGCTGTCACTTTTTTGCTATCTGGGCATTTGTAAATTCTTTTTTTTTTTGTTTTGTTTTGTTTTCCGTCTTTTTGAGACAGGGTCTCCCTATGCAGTTCAGGCTGGTCTTGAACTCACTTTGTAGCCAAGGCTGGTCTCGGACTCGCAACGATCCTCCTGCCTCAGTCCCCCGGGTGCTGGGATGACAGGCGTGCGCCACCAAGCACAGCGGCGTCTGTAAATTTTAAAGCACCCAGGCTGGGCTCTTATCTCTGGAAGCTGCGGCCTCGCTCCCGTCCTGAGTGTGACCGTGGCTCCCCCTGCTGGGCGCTTCCCAGACAACAGGCTCCGATCCCGTTTCCCGCAGAGGCCGCTGTGCTCCCGCCTCCCGCGCCTGCGTGGGTGTGTGACCCTGTGCACCCGTGGCCGTGCGTGCGTTTGGATGTCAGTGTGCGCCCGTGTTAGGGTGCGCGCCGGGGCGTGTATGTATGTGGGTGCACACGCGTGCGTGGGTACTGTCGCGGAGGAAGGGAGA
>RJWM01033767.1:7367-20401 GCA_004363535.1 Dasyprocta punctata
CTCGGGAGGCTGAGGTAGGTGGAGCGTTGTGAGTTCGAGGCTGGCTTGGGCTACAATGCAAGTGCAAGGCCGGCCTGAGCTACACAGTGCGACCCTGCCTCAAAAAACCAGGGCCAGGAGTTTGGCTCAGCAGCTTACGCGCCTGTCAGGCAGGTGCGAGGTTGTGAGCTCAATCCCTGGTGCCGCAAAAAAAAAAAAATAAATAAATAAATTGGTAAAACTCTTGAAGACATCTGTAGGCAAAGATTTTTAGAACAAAACTCCAATAGCACAAAATAAAATACCAAGAATGAACAAATGAGACTATATCAAATTAAAAAGTTTCTGCACAGCAAAGGAAACAACCAACAGAGTGAAAAGACAACCTAAAGAATGAGAAACATTTTTGGTAGCTACACCTCACACAAAATACTAAGGTCTAGAATATATATTGAGCTCAAAATATTAGACCCCATAAAATAAAAGACCAAATCAAAAAATAGGCTATAGTCAGTTCTCAAAAGAAGTAGCAACGGTCAATTAATACACGAAAAAAAATCCAACATTATTGGCTATTTGAGAAATGCAAATTAAAACAACTCTGAGATTCTAACTTCTGCAGGATGAATGGTTATCATCAAGAAATCAAATAATAAGCCAAGCGTGGTGGTGTTCCCCTGTTAACCCAGCACTCAGGAGGCTGAGGCAGGAGGATAGCTGCCGAGTTCCAGGCCAGCCTGGGCCACATAGTGAGTTCAAGGCCCAATTGCACTACATAGCGTGACCCTGTCTCACAAACAACAAAAAAAAAATTTTAAATAAAAAAAGATCAAATAATGGCAAATGCCAGTGTGGCTGTGGGGGAAAAAAGGAGCTCTTTTACATTGCTAATGGAAATGTAAATTAATACAACCACTATGGAAATCAGTATGGAGATTCCTCAAAGAACTGAAAGTAGAAATCCCATTTGACTCAGCTATCTTCCTGAAAGATCTACAGACATCATAGTACAGTGACACACGCATACTCAAGTTTATACCAGCACAACTCATAATTGCTAAATCTTGAAGTAGCCTGTATGTCCATCAGCAAATGAATCGGAGAAGAAGAAGAAAGAAGAAAAAGAAGAAAGAAAAAAAAAAGCAAGAAAGAAAGAGGGAAAAAAAGACAGTAATGACCTGGCGCCACCGGACGCCTGGCCAGGCCCAGCTACCGGAGCGGCACCTCCTGCTCTCCGTTGGCCAGCCTGATGCTCTGAGCGCGCGACAGCGGCGGCGGTGCGAGCGGCCTGAGCCTGTGAGACGCGGCCGCGGGCAGCCGGCACCGGAACAACCACCCGCGCCGTGGCGGCGAAGGCGGCACAGCGAATAAGGGCGAGCGCGCGGGCTCAGGGCAGCCGCCGGCCACGCAGCTCCCATAAACATTTATTTAGGATTCGGTCTCCTGGGATGGGGAGGCGCCCACTCGCTGCGGCCCCTGCATGGAGCACCCCCGCATCTGACCTGAATTTTCGTCGCCCGCGGCAGCGGCGCTGCTGCGCACCCGTAAGGCAGTGCGACTCCGAGAGGAGCCAGCAAAGGTGGTCACCAGCTGACAAGAGAAAATGCAGCATTGGAAGAAGGCAGATGATGCCTATAATGCTCTTCAAGAAACACTTAGTAGGGACCGGCATGGTGGTGCATGCCTATAATCCCAGCACTCAGGAGGCTGAGGCAGGAGAATTGCTGTGAGTTTGAGGCCAGCCTGGGCTACATAGTGAGTCCAAGGCCAACCTGAACTACACAGTGAGACTCTTGTCGAAAAAGAAAAAGAAAAAGAAAAAGAAAAAGAAAAAGAAAAAGAAAAAGAAAAAGAAAAAGAAAAAGAAAAAAGAAAGAGAAAAAGGAAAAAAAAAAAAACTTAGTACCTAGCCTGAAAAGCTCTCTTATATCATGGTACCATTTGGCCCTTTTGCCTTCCTGCCACGAAAACTTGTGCATACCAATGAAGTGACTATTTTACTTGGGGACAACTGATTTGCAAAATGCTCTGCAAAGCAGGCTGTAGGTTTAGCTGGGCACTGGAAAGAACATGCTAGAAAAGCAATAGATGATTTTTAAAAAGTGATGAAAATTTTGAATCCTGAGTTGAATTCACAGAAGATTTGCAGAAAATGAATGATGCTGCAGGTGATATTGTTGACATAAGGAAAGAAATTAAAAGTGACTTTGAATTTAAAGGAAAACGAATTGCTCATAAACCTCATTCTAAACCAAAAACTTCAGATATTTTTGAAGTAAATTTTGAAAAATAATGTAAAACCCAAGGATTTTCTTGCTGATAAGGAGCTGTGGGCTGGACTTGAAGAACTGGAGAAATAAGAATTACTGGGTAGCCGGGCGTGGTGTCGCACGCCTGTAATCTCAGCACTGGGAAGGCTGAGGCAGGAGGATCCTTGCAAATTCGAGACCAGCCTGGACTACAAAGTGTGTTCAAGGCCAGCCTGAACTGCATAGCGAAAGCCTGTCTCAAAAAGACCAAAAAAATAAATAAATAAATAAATAAATAAATAAAAATAAAAAAATAAAAAGAATTACTGGATAAGCTTGACAGTAAACCTGATACTGTGATTACAAATGGAGAAGATACAACTTCCTCTGAACAGGAAAAGGACTATTGACACACAAACATGAATGTGATGTATCAAGTAACAGACTCTCTTATTCCCAACAGTTGTCCTAAGTGTGTTATAAGTTGAGAACTAGTCAGTGGTCAAGTGAATAGTAAATTGAAGTGTTCCGTGAATGGTTCACATTCTCATCACCTTAATGAAGACAATGAAGAAGAAAATGATGATGGTGGTGGTGGTGGTAGTGATAATGAAAATGACCATGATGCTTCAGGGATTGGAGATAATACTGTACCAGCAATATACTTTTCTCAACCCTAGGAGGGTTTGAATAAATACTGGGAAAAAAAACTACTTTAAAATTCAGAGAAAAGAAAGAAGTCAAACATAAATGAAAGAACAGCTCTGGCAGTGGTCATTCCACCCATGAGTTGCCTACAATCAGAACTGCTGACATTTACAGAGTTTTTGTTGATGTTGTGAATGGAGTAAATATGTCCCTCATAAATCAATTCTCAAGCCTCAAAGCAGGGAAGTGTTTGTAGTGATACCAGTAAGAGCAGTGCTGTTCGATTTGTTGAAAGTCGAGGAGTTTTGAGGAGTAGTAGCTGTGAAGAAGCCACTTGCAGTGACACCAGTGGGAGCATTTTGAAACAAGAATCACAAGAAGAAAATCATCAAAGGAAGCCTTTGCCCTCATTGCAACCACCTGAGGCTTTTCCCAGAATGCAATAGAAAAAGAATTTTATTCCTCCTCTTTAACACCACACCCAGCCATTGCTCATCCTGTACTACCCACCATTCCAGAAAGAAAAGAAATTTTGTCAGAAGCATCAGAAGAACCTACAAAAAGGGTTTCAAAGTTCAAAGCTGCCAGATTGTGACAGAAAAGCTAGGACATGGGAGTTTACATCTTAAAACCTCACTGTGCATTTTTAGAATATACACAGCAAAATGTTACATGTGGGTTGAAATAAGGCATCTCAAGTTAGTTTGGCAGCAACTTTTTTTTTTACCCTTATCAGTGAGTCATGCTAAAAAAAACTTCAAAGTAAATGTTTGAATACTTTACTATTCAGCTTGTTTGTTAATTCTCTTAACACTAACTTGGTCTTATGATGCAGCACTAGCATTTCAAGTTATTTTTCAAAGAATACTGTCCATTTGCATTGTTTTTGTGTAACTAAATGAAAGCAGTTTTGTACCAGCTGTGATGTTGCGTATACCATATGAACCACTGTAGGAGACAATTTGAGTGACTCCCCTTGAAAGCAGAGCAATCGCTGCGACTTTGATTATATCGAGGCTTATTTCCATATACTGATATGTACAGAGCTGACTATGGTGTTGCTATAGGGGAATGAAACTCCCAACCTACTATATGTCTGGTACGAGTTCATGTTCTCTAAAATCGAAGAATGAATTTTAGGAACAACAGAGGTTAAGAGCACAATATATTTATTGAGAGAAAGAAAGCTTCTGTCTGAGGGACAGAAGGGGTCCCAAGCGGGTTGCCAAAGACTCTGTCATTTCTAGGGACTTTTATAGAGTAAAACCATGAGGTTAGATGGGTCCAAGGTGGGGAAAATGGGAACTCACAAGGTGGGCACAAGGTGCAACAGAACTATGGTTAACCAATAATATTAACTGCTCAGGTAAAATGATTAAATCAGGAACAAATGGGGAAGTGTGTCACGTAGTAAGCAGGGATGCTGAACAGCAGTGACTCTTCCTGTAGGGGGTTGGGATGCTGACTCCTGACTTCCTCAGGGTGATAGAGAACTATTTGGACTGTCAATCGTTAGGATATGGTTGTATTTGTTCTGCCTTTTGTCTTGAGATCTGGCCCAAAGCAGGAGGTGCCTGTTTCCTCAGAGGTCACAAGGTATCTGAATTTCTGCACTGGCTCCTTTGAGGGCCCAGCCCTGTCTGACTGCCTATAATATTTCTATCCAACTCAGCTGCCTGTAACAGTATGTCCTTCTCTCTTCAATTCGCTCTAAGCATTACAATAAGGCTAGCGAGGTACTGGTGTGTAATCTCTAAAGCCATCAGACAGTCTCCTGTTTCCTCACATAGTGTCAAAGATATGAGCACAGCAGGATGGTAGAGCCAGTCAGCTCCAGGAATGTCAGCTGGGTATGATCCTCAAGATAAAGAGGCTATGAGTCCCCAGGGCACAAAAGTTTACAGATCAGAAACTGAAGCAACAACCTCCAAAAACAATTCAAATGCTGCCTTAATTGAATTATGCAGATTGATCCTTCTACATGTCATTCTCCCTGCATTTTGCAAAGATGCTTTTCTCCCTATCTGGCTAGCCAGCTCAAGTTACTCACGTAGTTTCCGCCATCCTCACTGTCACTCATCCTCAAGCCACTCCCTTCTTCACAAGATAATAAATTCTGGGAGAGGCCTTGGATCAGGGCCTTTGTCCACCTATCCTCATGGGGATTGGATTTAGGACCCCTTGGCTACCCTTAACTTTGAGTATGTTTTGGTGTCTACTCTCACTGTGGGTTGCATTGGAGGTGGTAGATTGGGATTAACTTGCCAGGATTCCAATAATGTCTCAATGGAATTATAAATACAACCTTTTGGATTGTGAGGAAGACAGCGAAAGAGATTACAATACTTGGATTACAATACTCAGTATTTGGAATTACAATATTTGATGCTCAACGTGGCCAGAACACACGAACTTCACAGCACAAGGACCGACCATCATCCACGAGACAACCCACTAGTCCTTGTGTGATGAATTTTAAGGTAAGCAGAGTGTTTTCTAATTATATTGCTCAGACACAAGTAGTAATTATAGCCTAATCGCCAAGGGTAACTATGGGCCAAAAATATTCATTATCTACAGAAGAAAAAGACTTCAGTCTATTGATATAAAATTATTAAAACATGCAAACATTATTGTACCACCTAAAAAAGTTTTTAAACTGCTCCAACAAATAGCTCTGTTCTACCCTTCCTTCCCCAAAGCCGTTACACTTGTTATGAGAGTTTGGGATAAGATAGATAAAACCCTTCATGAAGTCACAAAAACAAAAATAAACAGCTCCACCCTGAAACTATAACTAAGTTTAATTTAGTAAAAATAGCCCTCAGGTCCTTACAAATTAACCTAATAAAAGATACAGACCATCATCAAAAATGCATTACAAAAGACAACATAATGGGTAAGGCAATTGAAGTAGATAAGAGCCCTGAAATAGCAATAGCAAATAATTCAGATCACCACAGTAACCTGCCTCCCATTGAGTTGATAGAGACCAATGAAGCCTATTTTAAAAATGTGGATAATCAAATGAGTTCACTGTTGCAAAATATTCACAAAGAAATGCAAAATCTTTCCAACATATTTACATACTCGGCTTCTCTCGCCACACCCAACTCGGAAACTGTTACTGTGGTTCCTACAGTGCCTCTGCTTCCCATACTGCAAACTCACCACACCACACCTCCCACTTCCCCACTCACAAAAAAACTCAGGTACCATGACATGGTCCATATTCAGGCAATGTGTTTACCAGTAACTGAGGAAAATGATCTGGATAATCCCACAAGGAAACATGGCACAAACCCTGCTTTTAATTTCGTACTCCTCAAAGAACTCAGAGTGTCCTTGATAACGGGCTTCAGGGTCCTTACACTTTGGGTTGTTTAGACAATATAATTCAAGGTTTTCAAATGGTGTCAAGTGCTGTGACTCACTTAGCTCGAACATGCCTTTCCCCTGCACAGTTTCTACATTTTGAATTACAATTAAGGACACTCATTTGAGAGCAAGCACAAAATAACCAGAACAGTGGAGATGAAAACATTCAGACCATAACACAAGAAATCCTGTCTGGCATGGGAAAATATGCTGACATAAAAGTTCAAGTGTAGCCGGGCGTGGTGGCGCATGCCTTTAACCCCAGCACTCGGGAGGCTGAGGTAGGCAGAGCGTTGTGAGTTCGAGGCCGGCTTGGGCTACAACGCGAGCGCAAGGCTGGCCTGAGCTACACAGTGCGACCCTGCCTCAAAAAACCAGGGCCAGGAGTTTGGCTCAGTGACTTAAGCACCTGTCTGGCAAGTGCAAGGTTATGAGTTCAAGCCCTGGTGCCACAAAAAAAAAAAGTTCTAAAAGTGTGGGCCCTGCCTCTTTTCATGCAATGTAAAGAACTACTACGTTTTGCTAGATTTCTGTCCCAGAAGATGGTACACCTAATAAATCCTTTACCCAAATTTTACAAGGCCCTACAGAAACTTACACACAGTTTGTAGCTAGACTACAGGAAGCAATACATAGACTTGTCTCCCATGAGGATGCCGTTAAAATTATCCTTCATCAGTTAGCGTATGACAATGCTAATGAAGACTGTAAAAGAGTGTTAGCATCAGTCGTTCACACTGAAGACGTATCCACTTATATTCAAACATGCCAAAATATTGGATCCACCACCCATGCTTCAGTACTCATAGCACAGGCTATATCCCAACATCTTATTGATAGATTAAATGTAGTTAAGTGTTTTAATTGTGGCAAAGGAGAGCGTACTAGCTGACGCTATGCAACATCTCTAAAGGCACCAGTCTCTTTAATTATTCAGGCTGTGCCTAGTCTTCATCCGCATTGTATGAAAGGGTTTCACTGGAAGAAACACTGTAAATCTAAATTTCATAAGAATGGCACACTCCTGCAGAAAAACAAGTCATGTGCCCAAGCAAAATATCTCAATAAGAATAACAGACCCCTCAGCCTATATTCCAGTAATTTAAAACCAACTAAACTCATTTTTTCCAGTCCTAATCAGACTAGCAACAATCTCTCTGTGTCCTTCATTTCCCTGGTCCATCGAACCAATCAGAGTGCACAATTAGATTTACCTGCGACTCCTTACATTCTTTCATTGAGAGTAAAAAATTTGATTTTTTACTTCCAATTTTGATTCCCATTGAAATTACCACTCCTGCCCTTAACCCTGCACATGAACCTACTACTAATGAGCCTTTAAGCAATAAACTTTATTTTTCCCAGGGTATTTCACTTAGTACAAGTACTGATAAATTAAATGACAAAGCTCTTACTGGATTGGTGGATATGAGAGCTGATGTCACCATAGTAAACAACCAATCATGGTTTCCTACTTGGTTGCTTAGACCAGCCTCCCCAGCTTTGCTAGGTTCAGGCTCTCTTCGCTCACTGCTGTTACCATATGTCAGCCATGATAGACAGGCATTGTAACATCACTTGTTGCTCCCTCAGTTAACCAACATAAAGCTGAAGTTGGATTTATGATAAAAGCTATTGGTACTTCCATGCAAAAAAGTTTGGAGATCTTATTCACATCATTAAAAAAACAACAACAAGGTGGTGAGCTCAAACCCACACTATTACAAGTAATTTTAAAACTGCTGTGGAATATATTCAGTAAAACTGCTCCATTCCTTACTGGTCATATTACAATCTATTCTAATCTCCCAAATTCATTGTCATTAGGTTATTATAATGCAGATGCTCTGGTAAATCTGGCTTCCATTTTTAATAATTTGAGACAATTCCATAAGTTTTTTCATTGTTTTTCTAAATCTCTATTAAAGACATTTAAAATTATCGTAACACAAGTTGGGCAAATTGTGTTATCATATTTTGCCCATAAACTTATTTCTGGGCCTGTTCCTCAACAGTTATAATCACAGAGGTTTTATAGCTAAACAGTTATGCCCTATAAGTAATACCCATATATCCTCTTGTAACAAGCTTAAATGTATTCATGCCTCTGTGGATACCTTCCATGCTACCTGTCATTCAGGTAAACAAATTAAGCATATCATACATCATTGTGTACCAGCCTTTGCTAACTTAGGGGTATCACTAACAATGAAACTTGATATTGGTCCTGCTTATATTAGCAAACTTTTTCAGTGTTTTCCTGATAGCTGGAATATGAAGAATGTTACAAGAATACCCTATAATCCCAGGGATCAAGCAATAATTGAGCATACTCATTTTAAATAAAAAAATCAATTAGTCAAACAACAAGGGGGAATACAGGGTCAGAACTCTCCTCAAATATATTTAGATTTTCCTACATATGTTTTAAATTTTCAAACACTACCCCTGATTCTGATTTACTGCCAGCCCTGACACATTGGGGGCAAGAATCTGACCATTCTCTGAAGTCCTTGTACCCTGTAGCTTGGCGTGACCTCCGAACGGGTGTTTGAAATGGTCCAGTATCACTTTTAAATTGGAGCCGAGAAGATTCTTATATTTCCACAGATTACTGGCAGACATTACGACCATCAGAGCTGTTGTGTAGCCAGAATCTCACCCACCTGCGTGACGTGTCAAGACCTCGAGCAATGAACCTGACAGCGCATCAATCATCTACTATCCTGGGAAGGCATGCAGCAGACCATTTATGTGACTTGTCATCTATTTAACAACCAGGGTTTGGTTCAATCAACTTATAATTTTTTCTTTACAATGCTTGCTATCCTGGTAGCTACTCTATGTATTCCTTTGGTTCAGGAAGAGGAATACTGGGCTTACATACCTGATTACCTCTGCTCAGACCCTTAACTTGGATGAACAAGACACAAGAAATTTTCCATTCTATAGAAAGCAGAAATCCTACATTTACTATTCTGCCAGGTCCTCATATTTTCATGCATCTACAAGACCAAGCTAACTAAATATTATCTCTCATTTTGCATATCCTCTCTTATGTGCAACCCAACTGCAGCAAAATTCTAGCCCATGAATGTCAGCTGTAGATCAGGTTTGGAAGATGCAACTGTCAAAGGAATGCTTTGCCTTACTGACCTTAACTTCTATTCCCTCTGATGGTAACCTTGTTAGAGAATTTAAACCTAACATTCCTATCTGTATTCCAGAAGCTCACTCCCGTAATTTTGAAAAAGGTGATTTGGGCCCTTGGCAGTCTTGTAGAGACCTGTACCATGGACAGATTATACACATTTAATTATTCTTTTATAGACTGGTACCCCAAAGGACTACTTATGGGAAAAGATCAAGATTGGCATGAGATTTCCTTTTCAGGCTCTCCCAACAATATAATAACCTCACAAGCTTTGTCTAATGTTACATGGTCAGGTAGAGGCCTCAATTCTCCTCTATCTAAACTTATTATCAATGACAAGGCTGAACCCATACAGTATACTTTATAGAAGTTAGCCCTGCCTTTTCACAACTGCAGACTGGGCATCTACAGCTGGTAAATGGAGGAAAAGTCAAAATAGTATTGCAAGATCATAGGTATATAAGAGTAAACATATGTATTCATGATCCTCACTTACTGTTGATAGGAAAGATAAGAATAGCAGCAAAATACGTTCTCATGTACTAATTGTTATCTAACCCATTGTATCATACCTGAGTTTCTTTCTAAGGACTCCACAATAATAATCAGGAGCAGAATGCCCGGAGCTTGGCTTCCAGTTAATTTAACAGAGCCTTGGTATCATTCACCTACTGTCCTCTTGGTAGAGACCTTGATTAAAAGATTTAACAATCAAACCAAGAGGATGTTTGGGTTGATTATTGCAGGGATTACTTCCCTAGTTCTTTTGATAGCCAGCATGGCTATTGGCTCCACAGCACTTTCCCATTCAGTACAAACTGCTCATTTTGTAGATAATTGGACAAGAACTACTGTCGAGAGCTGGAAAACTCAGAGAGAGATTGATATAAAGTTACAAACCCAAGTGAGCATTCTAGAAACTTCCATCTTATGGATGGGAGATCAGATTGAAAGCTTACAGTTACAACAGAGGTTAAAGTGTCACTATAATATGACTCCCTTTTGTATCACCCCATTACCATATAACAAAAGCCAACATCCTTGGGGAATGATCAAAAAGTATATACAAGGAGCAATTCATCAGAATATTACTATGGATATAGATGCTCTTCAGAGACTAGTGCTGTCTATGTCACAATAGACAGCTACTTTTGATACCCAAATTAAGGATTGGGATAAGTTTGCTGATGGTATAGAACAATTGAATCTATTTGTATACCTCAAGGCTCACTTTTGGTTTTATATCAGAATTAGTGTGCTCATTCTATTCTTTATAAATTTTCTCATTAAAGCCTATCATAGACAATTCACTACCCGAAGATGACTAAAGGCCATACAACCACGACTAACCCTGCTGGAGCTACAATACAAGAAAGGTAGAGATGTAGGAGACAGTATGAGTGACTCCCCCTTGAATGCAGAACATTTGCTGCAACACTGATTATATCGAGACTTATTTCCATATACTGATATGTACAGAGCTGACTATGGTATTTCCTTCTGTCTTCAATTGGCTCTAAGCATTGCAAATAAGGCTAGCCAGGTACTGGTATGTAACCTCTAAAGCCATCAGACAGTCTCCTGTTTCCTCACATAGTGCTCTCCGTAAAATATATGAGCACAGTGGGATGACAGAGCCAGTCAGCTCCAGGAATGTCAACCAGGTATGAGTCTCAAGATAAGGAGGCTATGAGTCCCCAGGGCACAAAAGTTTACAGATCAGAAACTGAAGCAACAACCTCCAAAAACAATTCAAATGCTGCCTTAATTGAATTATGCAGATTGATCCTTCTACATGTCATTCTCCCTGCGTTTTACAAAGATGCTTTTCTCCCCACCTGGCTAGCCAGCTCAAATTACTCAGGTAGTTCCTGCCATCCTCACTCTCACTCATCCTCAAGCCATCCCCTTCTGCATAAGATAAATTCTGGGAGAGGACTTGGATCAGGGCCTTTGTCCACCTAGCCTCATGGGGATTGGATTTAGGACCCCTTGGCTGCTCTTAACTTTGAATACGTCTTGGTGTCTTTACTCTCACTGTGGGTTGCATTGGAGGGGGTAGATTGGAATTAACTTGCCAGGATTCCAATAATGTCTCAATGGAATTATAAATATAACCTTCTGGATTGTGAGGAAAACAGAGAAAGAGATTACAATACTTGGATTACAATACTCAATATTTGGGGTTACAATAGACCAACTTTTAAAATCTCAGTGGATTCAACAATTATATAACTTGCCTTCACATTTTAAAGACACTTTAAAAAATAATCTACTTCCCTTATAGGTTTTGCAGTTAGGTGGCTATTTGAAAGAAACCTCTTTTTGATTGAAATACTGTAATCTTTAAGGCAGAAAGCTACATGTACCCTATGGGAAAGTGTCTGATTGGAAGAGTATTTTGTAAAAACATTTTTTCAAGTAAAAATGTTATGAAACTTGGCCTCTAAAAAGAAAAAAGCAGCCGGGCGTGGTGGCACATGCCTTTAATCCCAGCACTCAGGAGGGTTGAGGTAGGAGGAGCGTTGTGAGTTCGAGGCCGGCTTGGGCTACAACGGGAGCACAAGGCCGGCCTGAGCTACAGTGTGACCCTGTCTCAAAAAACCAGGGCCTGGAGTTTGGCTCAGTGACTTAAGTGCCTGTCTGACTGGCGAGAGGTTTTGAGTTCAATCCCCAGTGCCGCAAAAAAAAAAAAAAAAAAGAAAAGAAAAGAAAAAAGCAAAGAAAAGAAAATACGATCTTTATACACAATAGAGTACTATTATGCCATAAAGAAATGTAACCTTGGGTCCTTTGTAGGGAAATAGATGCACCTTGGGAGCACAATGTTAAGTGAAATAAATCAGACACCCAAGCTTAGATATCACATGGTTTCCTTTATATGAGAAACCCCAAAGCATAAATAGATACAGAACAAAATAAAAGACAGATACTAGGAACAAAGAGATAGATCTTTTGCAAAAGGGGAGGGGACAAAGAGATGGAGGGAATGAGGGAGAGGAGTGAGAGGGAATTTTTAAAAAGATTGAAGGTGTGTTATGTGCATATACCAACTCTTCATGAGGAATGTAGTCATGTACTATGAACACGTATCAATAAAATATTAAAAAGTAAAAAATAGTATGGTTTTCGCTGAACTGAATTTACATGATGGCTTCATTTTGAGTTAGTTTTTTAATACAGTATTAAATAAGGTTCCACATTTATTCTTTAGTTCACTTCAAACATCATGTGTTTAAAAGATTTATTTCCCCAGTGCATGATCTTCATGCTTGCTGAAAAATCAATGGGATATAGATATATGGGTTTATTTGCAGACTCTGTAGTCAATACTTCTATAGGATTTCATATGCCAATGCCATGCTGTCTTAATTACTGTAGGTATGCAGGAAGTTTTGAAATTGGGAAGTATGAGTTCTCCAACTTTATGCTTTTTTGGTACCAGGGATCAAACTCACAACCTCATGCCTACCAGGCAGGTGCTTAAGCCACTGAGCCAAACTCCCTGCTCTATTTTTTTTGAGGCAGGGTCGCACTATGTAGCTCAGACCAGCCTTGCTCACGTTGTAGCCCAAGCCAGCCTCAAACTCACAACACTCCACCTACCTCAACCTCCCAAGTGCTGG
>RJWM01033768.1:0-20280 GCA_004363535.1 Dasyprocta punctata
GTTTGGGAAGGGGGCGCTGTCAGAGCTCTACCACTGAGCTGCACCCCCAGCCCCTTGGTTTCTCCTTAGCCTTCTCTGCTACACAAACGTGAGCTCTGGGCGGCAGCACCCTCGGAGTCCAGCGCAAGGCCCCGCCCATGCTGGGAGTGTTTGTTAAGTGGGTCCCTGCGTGGGTGCCGCTCCCTTCTCTGGGTCCTGCTCCTTCTTGGCCTCTCTGCTTCTGGCCTGCCCTCCCTGCCTCGGGTCCCAGGCAGCACCAAATCTCTGAGGTTGGCCATGGTCATCTCCTCACTTGCAGCCCATGTTTGGTTCTTGGGCACTTCCGGGACACTTCTCTGTTAGATGAGGCTTTATTTAGTGCCCTGTGGCCATGCCCTGACCTAGGGGCCAGGCTGAACTGAAGGCCTCACTTGGTAAATCTTTCTCAAGTGCTTGCTCTGTGGCCGGCCCAGTGCCCAGGCCTAGGAAGACAGTCGTGAGCCGCACAGATGCGGCCCTGCACTCAGGAAGCAGTGCTGGTGGGAGAAAGGCCAGTTAGAAACCAAGAGAGCAGGCTCTGTGTGGCTGAGTGTGGGGGCCATGGGCACCGCAGATAGCACCAAAGTGACCTCACGGCGTCAGGGAGGGTTTCCCTGGCAAGGCAAGTCTGAGCAGAAACCCTAAGTATGAAGCGTAGTCAGCCAGGGGGTGGGAGGGAGAAGCGAGGGTGTCACGGGCTGGGTCTGAGGGTCCCCAAGGCCGAAATAAGGAACTTAACCCACCCCTTAAAATAAGTATACAGAGCCGGGCGTGGTGGAGCACGCCTTTAATCCCAGCACTCGGGAGGCTGAGGTAGGAGCGTAGTGGGTTCGAGGTTGGCTTAGGCTACAACGCGAGCGTAAGGCCGGCCTGAGCTACACAGTGTGACCCTGCCTCAAAAAACCAGGGCTGGGAGATTGGCTCAGTGACTTAAGTGCCTGTCTGACAGGCGTGAGGTTGTGAGTTCAATCCCCAGTGCTGCAAAATAAATAAATAAATAAATAAAATAAAATAAGTGTGCAGGTCTGCTGAGTCCCATGGCGTTATTATAGACAGCTCAGTTAGGTAAAAATATTCTAGGCAGTCAGACAGGCTCAGGCCCTCAAAGGAGTCAGTGCAGAGGATGAGAACACATTTACAGCTGTGGCCAGAGGTGCATGTGCTGGAGATCAGGCCTCAAGATAAAGACAGCAAGAGGGATAAGCAATAGACTGTCCCTGGTCCAATAAAGTAGAAACACGAGTCACCCCAGTGGGCGACCAGGACCTCCTGACTCGCCTCTTCCATGAGAGGTTCTTGTTCCTTCCCTGGACATTTGCTATGTGACCTGCTTTCCCATTGGGTCAACATCACCTAAGCGGCTACACTTATAACCTTATTGGTTGATCATAGTTTTGTCCCACCTTGCACCCACCTCGTGATTTTGCTCTATAAACTTCTTTTGAGAAGTAGGCTCGTTGGCAGCCCACTAGGTTTCTCTCCTCTCTCGCTCAGGAGTGCTATCTCTCAATAAATATTTCCAACTCTTAACCTCCGTTGTTCCTTAGCATCTGACATCTAGCAGTTGGGAGTTATAATATTTCCCCTGTATCTTTGGAGGTCTGACATCATTCCTGTATCAGCGGGGAAAAGAACTTTCGGGATGCATCAGTAAGAGGCATGAGAAGGATTTATTAGAGGAAAATATAAGATGCATTCGGGGCGGGGTGAGGGTGCTCAAAGAAATGAAGCATGATACAGACTGGAACTGGAGATCTTTTATGTGTTTTGGGGGGTAGAGATCTGTCTATAGCCTCAGCCTTAGTCTTAGAGGGTGGGAGGGGATGGTCCATCCTTAGTTGCCTCTAGAAAATGCCAAAGGGGTGTCCATTCATGGGGGAAAGAGGATCATTTGCAAGAAAAAGGAAATGGGCAGACCCACTGGCAGCGGAAAGCGAGTCCCCCAGGTTTGCTGTCTTAGGAAAAGGAAAAAAAGTAAACAGCCCTGGTCTTGTGTTCTGAAGCTGCGGTTTTTCTTTAAAATACAATTTTAAAATTTTTGATTGCCCTGTCTTTCTACCTAACTTTATTTCTTCTGTCTTACCTCAAGGGAGCCCCTGGCAACGGGGTTCAGGACCAGACCAGATGGAAGCCACAGCCACCAGAGAAACTCTGGAAGGTAGACAGCTTTATTATGCTAGCGGGCTGAAGGGAATCTCAATTCCAGATCATCAGCCCTGAGTCAGCTGTGGGTTTTGTTTATATAGGTTTGCACACAACATGTACATAAGGCAGATAACATAATATCATAATATGGTTGGTTACACATCTTCATCATTAATTGCTAGGCAGAATTCACTGTTATAGAAAGAGCAACTACATGAGGTTACAATCGTACAGCCTAGAGGAATAATCCATCATTGTCTGAGACCGGGCAGAGGTGTCCTTGAAGTGGTAACTCTCTGGGACTTGGAAGTCAGAAACATTCCTCCCTGGCTGAGCTACACTTATCTTGCAATTGGCACCTGGAGTGTTAAGGCTCAAGTTTGTAGCTTCCTGACCACGGGAACAGCCTGTGTCTCCCGGTCTAATCCTTGAATAGTGTTAGAAATATGCTTAGTATTAGAAATGCAAATTTAAAATTTTTCTCTACATTAAAATGGCTGCTACGATTTCATTCTAGAAAGATCACTCTCCCTCTCCTAAAGAGAATCGATTA
The DNA here is from genome assembly GCA_004363535.1 of Dasyprocta punctata. Lineage (NCBI taxonomy): Eukaryota > Metazoa > Chordata > Mammalia > Rodentia > Dasyproctidae > Dasyprocta > Dasyprocta punctata. The sequence continues at coordinate 2,717 of RJWM01033768.1, forward strand.
GTGCAGGTGAATTTAAACTGGCGGGTGGGCCCACTAAAGTTCCAGGTAGTGTGGAATCGGCGTTGCAGTACTAATTCCTTCAATGGGCAGAAGTGGGGATGCTGTATTTAGCAAACAAAAACAAACATAGCTCAATTAAAGTCTTCAACGAATATTTAATATATGTCCCAAATAGTCCCTACTGGCGAGGGTGGGTCAGGGTCCACCGTGTGCAGCTCTGTTGAAATATGTGGTTTCCTTCTATCAGAAGTGGCCCCTCCTTCAGATCTGGGGCTCCTGGCTGACTCCTTCACTTACAATATAATGACAAATACATATTCGGGGCACACATCAGGTGCTTAACATGTCCCTAGTTAACCAACTGGGGCTCCTGCATCCTGCCCTCGAGGGATTGTGTGTGTGTGGTGAAGGGTGCACGGAGCGCACCCGTTTCCTCGCTCCCATCTCCGCGCAGAACTTTCCTAAGGTCTCACGCGCCGTTAGAAACGCGGTCATAGCACGGATGGAGGTCCTTGACGCCCAGTAACCCGGCTACCGGAAATCAATTCCAGACGCCAGGAGGCAGGCCGGAAGTCTTTCTCGGGCCCGCCCCCAACCCCTCATTGGGTGAAATCACCGCAAGAGCGCCGGAACTCGGCCAAATCTTGACTTCCTATTGGCCAGGATCTGGGGGTGGAACCTGGTTTCCTCAGGACTCCTCACTGGCTAAAATCGCTGGTGTCTTTATAATCTTCCCCCTGACTGGCTGGTAGGTGAGCAAGCCCTTGCCCCGCCCCCTCGGCTAAACCTACTCATTTTTTTTAAAAAGTCGAGGACTTTGAGGTGTTTTAACCCGAGCTCCATGGGGCTTCTCTCCTGGCGTTTGCTTCCCGGAGGCATTCGAGTCTCGCCGAGCCTGAGGATTTAGGGAGACGCGAGCGTTGAGGGAGGCCGGAACGATTCCTTCGTGGAACCATCGAGGATCGGCTTCTGGGGGACCCTTAGAGGACGCACCTTGGCGGGCCCGGCCAGGCGAGCAGGGATGGCGACAGAGACGACCGGCGGGGGCCCGATGGCCGCCATCCCCGTGGACCTGCCGCGGGAGCGCAGCTTGGTGTGCGTGGAGTACCCGGGCGGGGTGCGCGACGTGGCCAAGATGCTGCAGACGCTGGGCGGCGAGGAAGGCGTCTCTCGAGTAAGGAGCCGCGAATCTCCAGGACTACGCGGAAGGGACCGCGCGGGACGGCAGTCGGAGGGGCGGGGCCAACCGGCGGGTGGTTCCCTTGGCAACCGAGAAGGGCGTGTCCGGGGCGGTTGGTGGGCGGGGCTCCATAATCCCACCGCAGAAGGCATTGTGCAGAAAGTCAGGGCTGTAGTGCATCCTGTCTGTCCTAAGGTGAAGCGTGTCCACAGGTGCACCGAGCTTCCTGGTCCTTATCGCTGGGGCACAGGGAGATTGAAGACTGGATTCGGGCGGGCGTGTCGGCGCAGGCCTGGAATCCCACCACTCCGACGACTTGCGAGTTAGAGCCCAGCCTGGGCAATTTAGCAACTGAGCAAGATCTTGTCTCAAAGTTATAAATGAATGAATGAGGGCTGAGATGTTGCTAAGTGCGAAGTCCCTGGGTTCAATCCCCAGGGCCCAAAAGGGGGAAAACCAAACACAAAAGTATCCCTGTGGACTCAGTTCTTATTGGCTTTAATGGTGGTATTAGCTGACATTTTATTTTGTGCTAGACACACTCCAATCCGGATGCTCTGTTTACATCCCATCCTCCTTAGAATCTCCCAGGGTAGGAACTATCAGTGTCTGCATTTTAGGAACCAGTCCTTAAGCAGCAGCAGAGGCTAGTAGAGCCCGGGTCATTCACATTTGGTTCCTTTGCGCAGACTTACTCATTTGTCTGACCTTGACAGAACCCTTGCCCTCACTACCCCCAGGGGTGATTGTACCCAGCTATAGCATGCGACCCCTGGGGAGAAGCCTTTATCACTCCTCCTTTCTGCTCTTGTTTCCTGATCACCTCAGCTGTGCCTGCAAGTGCATCCTTATTTCTACTCCATCAGGGCTCAGAGGCATTTTTTTCAGGAAAAGGGGATTCTTGAGTATCAAGGCCCCTCGCACCTTCCCCAAATTGCTCCTAAGTGCTTCCCAAGGGTGGGGGCCCTGTCCTGGGAAGGGGGAGTCAGCAGACCAGCATGCAGGTGACCTCCCAGTGTGCATTGCTGCTGCTTTCAGACCCATACACCCGACAGTCTCAGCATCACTCTTACCCTGTGTGGAGCAACATGTGTTGAGTGTTTCCTGAGAGTTAGGCACCAGGCTAAGTGCTTTACACTTGTCTTCACTGAGTTGTAACAGCGGTATGAGGTAGGTATTAAGCGTTTTTAAGGACAAAGGCCTGGGGCTTCAGAAGTTATAGGTAACAGGCCAAAGTGGTTACTGCTGGGTGATTCCATCACTGCAGACCTAGACACATCTACATAGGAGGCTGAATCCCACGTTCAGCCCTGCAGCAGGATGGGCAGTTTGCAGAGTGTGTAGCCCCCTAGGCAGCTTTCCCAACCCTGCAAACCTCAGCAACCTCAAAGGTAAACTGAGGATGACACTGGCACCTGTGATGGGAGAGTCGAATTGTGATGGCATTTATAGAGGGTGGCTTTTTCTTAACTGGCCATTGTTATTTCCAACTTTACAATCTCTTAGAGGGAAAGAAACTGTTTTTCTCGTTTTCTTTGTTAAGTAAACACTGAGACACTTGATTTTTTGTTTTGTTTTGGTTTTGGTTTTTTTGGGGGGAGGGTAGGGTCTCACTGAGTAGTTCAGGCTGGCCTCAAACTCTCGACAGTCCTCCTACCTCAGCCTCCCAATGCTGGGATTACAATTGGCCTACACTTGGATTTTTAAAATGAGTCTTCTGAGTCAGGAATGGTGGCACATGCCTGTAATCTCAGCACTCTGGGATTGATCCTGAGGCAGGAGGATCACAGGTTCAAGCCCAGGCTGAGCAGTTTAGCAATTTATGAGACCCTGTCTCAAAAAATAAAAGCAGCCTGGGTGTAGCACAGTGCAAATGCACTGGGCTTAATCCCCAGTACCTCCCAACCCCCACCCCACAGAGTCTTTTGGGAATTAAGAGCTCAGAGGGGACCAAAGCCTCCCAGCCCTGCCTGGCTCAGTGTCAGGCTTTGGCGAGAGAAGAGCAGTCGCCTGCTGGCCGCGCCTCTCACTGCTCCCTCCGTCTCCCTCTGCCTCGCTGCAGATCTACACGGACCCCACCAAGAGGCTGGAGCTGTACTTCCGGCCCAAGGACTTGTACTGCCACCCTGTGTGTGCCAACCGCTTCAGCACCAGCAGCCTGCTGCTGCGGATCAGGAAGAGGACACGGCGGCAGAGAGGGGCGCCAGAGGCTGAGGCCCACCCCAGGGTCACCTATGACTTAGAGATCTTGGGCATCGTCTCCACCATTTTTAAATTCCAGGGTAAGTGAAATCCCTGGGGTCGGGGTATTTCTGGGCCTGCTGTGGATTCAGGAGGAAGCTGCCGTTTCCGTTCAAGCCACTGTCGCCTCATGGCTCTCCCGGCACCTCCCTGGAGGATGTGGGTGTCAGTGTGCCAGCGGCCAGTTCCTGGGCCAGTGTCCCTTTGGCAGTGTGCGTCACTCGTCCACTTCTCTCTCCAGGAATGTCCGACTTCCAGTACTTGGCCATCCACACAGAAGCGGGGGGCAAGCACACGTCCATGTACAACAAAGTGTTCATGTTCAAGCCCGAGAAGGAGAGTTTCTTCCACCAGGAGCTGCCGCTCTACATCCCCCCGCCCATCTTCTCCCGCCTGGACACCCCAGTGGACTACTACTATCGACCGGAGACCCAGCACCGGTAAGGACCTGCGCCCCGCCGCAGCGCTGGGCTCAGCCGGGGCCCCAGAGTCAGGAGGCTTGGGTATGCTGCTCAGGCCGTGGCCCATCCCACACACAGAGCAGTGGTAGTTCCTGCTCACCAGTGACTGCTGTTGGAAACCCGAGTATTGGGTATGGTAATCCAAGTGTCGGAACCCCTTTTTCAGCCTTCCTTGCAATCCAGAAAGCTATATTTGTAATCCCGTTGAGACGTTATTGGAATCCCAGCAAGTTAATTCCAATCTGTCATTTCCAGTGCAACCCACGGCGGGAGTAAAGATACCAAGACACATTCACAGTTAAGGGCAGCCAAGGGTCCTAAGCTGGATCCCAGTGAGGATGTGCGGACAGAGGCCCTGATCCAAGGCCTCTCCCAGCATTTATTATCTTGTGAAGAAGGGCGTGGCCTGAGGCTGAGTGACAGTGAGGGTGGCGGGAACTATGTGAGTAACCTGAGCTGGCTGGCCAGGTGGGGAGAAGAGCATCTTTGCAAAATGCAGGGAGACTGACATGCAGAAGGATCAATCTGTGTCATTCAATTAAGGTAGCAGTTGAATGGTTTTTGGAGGCTGTTGCTTCTGTTTCTGGTATGTAAACTTCATGCCCTGGGGACTTATAGTCTCTTTATTTCGAGGCTCGTACCCAGCTGACGTTCCCAGAGCTGACTGGCTCTGCCAGCCCGCTGTGCTCGTCTTTTATAGAGAGCACTATGGCAGGAAACGTGAGACTGTTGTCTTATTTGCAATGCTTAGAGCCAATTGAAGAGAGAAGGAAATACCATAGTCTGCTCGTGTACAGGTCTACGGAAATAAGCTGCCATATGATCAGTGTTGCAGCAGCAGTTCTGCACTCAAGGGGCGTCTCTCAGATTGTCTCCTACAACTACACGTGTGAGTCCTAGCCACAGGGCCAAGCACAGAGTAAGACCTCAGTAAGCCCCGCCTGGTGACTGCAGAGAACCTGGCTGTGGGCCTGGAGGGTTCCTGCCGAGCAGGGCCGTCTGGTTTAATCTCTTGTCTTACTGCCCTGGGCCCCCTGCCGGAGCACACCACTCTGACCCAGCCCTTCGCCGCCCCCTCTCGGCCTCCCTGTTCCGTCCTAGGCACAGCTCTCACAGCCGGCTTTGGCTCCCATCTGCCCTCTGCCGGGTCCCTTTGCCAGGGCACCTGCAGAACCCCAGCCTGTTTGCCCACCGCCTGCACTTCCGGTCTGGGTCTGCCCAACCCCCACCTGTCTCCTGGTGTCATCCCGCCAAACTGGCCACCACGCCCCAGATCTTGCCCACAGTATCCTCGACTGCGGGTGCCCCAGAGACCACACACGACTCAGCTGTCGGGTGCCCGTGACAGCACTGTGGCTGGGCTGGAGGGGCAGCTGGGCACTGGAGCCAGCCGCACAGTGTGGACGTAGAGGAATAGGGTTCCCCTTGGCCAAAGGCAGGACTGGGCAGCGTGGCCAAAAACGAAGCAAAGGGGTTTGAAAATACCCAGCTTGAGATTAACAGCGTTCCCTGGCGTCCTGCACCTGCTCCGCAGCCTGTGGGGAGCTGCTGCGCCTGGGTGTCACCCCAGCTGTGAAGTGACTTGCCGGGACACTGTCGCACCCGTTTTACCCACGTAGAAGCAGAGACTCAGGGTTCCTTGCCATGTTGGCAGCAGCATGAACTCCTAAGCCCTTGCTGGGGGCTCAGTGCTGCTCTGTCCTTAGTTTCTAGTGCTTTCTTTTTTTAAAACCAGACACATAGAACAGTTTTTAAAACCTCTCATTTTATTGTGAGCATTCTGTTCTCTGCTGTAACCTGGGTGCCCAGAGCAGAGCCTGGCCTGGGATAGTACATGCGGCCTCACGGAGAAAGGTTTTGGGTTGCAAGGTTCGTGCCCAGAGACAAGCGCAGAAAGAGGGCAGCTTGCAGCACGGCCGAGAGGGGTGATGTTCACGAAGGAGGCTTCCTTGGGAAGTGTGGGCTCTTCACGCCTACGTGGCTCACATCCGAGTCCTCATGCTACACAGAGGGCAGGCTCATGGGCCGCATGGCACTAGAACCCGAGCAAATGGACAGGTCCCCTAAAGAGGCAGTAACAGGTGGGGCAGCAGAGGGGTTTGGGGAGCCCTGCAGGAGAAACCAGGGGTGATGCCAGGGCTAGGCAGGCCAAGACCCAGGGAGACTCCCAGACCAGGGAGTCAGCGCATGCCGGGGAGGGGCTGGGAGCTGATGCCCCAGAGCCGGGGCACCGAAGTGTGGGGTCTCCCGGGGTGAGGCAGTGGGCTTAGCGCTCATCCTCGGAGGGGCGCTGTCCTCTGCCTGTATGAAAACCCCCTGAGCTGGGCACCGCGATGCCCACCTGTAGTGCCTGCACTTTGGGAGGCTGAGGTAGGAGGATCGTGGGAGTATGATTCCTTTTCTTTAGGTTATATATTTTTGAACTTTTTTTTTTTTTGAGTCAAACACAGAAGTACACAGAAGAGAGTGGAACCCCGTCTGTACAGCTGCACCCCGGCACTGGGTGGTAGTGCCAGAGTCCCTGCTCTGCCCTGTGTGGCCAGCGGGCTGCTGTTCCCAGTGTCTGGGCAGCTGGGGGAGGGACGAAGGAGGGGCTGGCCACCCTTGGTCCCCAGACCACCTTCTCTTGTGACTTACCGGGTTCTCACACGTGGAAAGGACCTGCTGCTTTTTCCCAGGCGCTGTCGGGCTGTGCGTGGGGCCTGGGGCTGTGCTTCCCACAGGCTGGGGAGATGGGCCAGATGGGTCCCTGCATCTCAAGGACGCCGAGCACCCCTGCTCCCTGTGGGGAGCCCTCCAGGCTGGTCCCCATCACCCCTGCAGCAGCTCTCCGTGACCTTGGGATCACAGTGACACTGTTCCCTGAGCTCTTTCTCTGCAGGGACGGCTCAGGAGGGCGGGGGCGGCGCCTGGCTTCCTCTTGGGGATGACGGGTTTCCCAGCGGGGAGGGGGTGCTTGAGAGCAGGGTAGGGTTGCACCCCTGTGGGCTGGTTTCTCTCTCTCGGGTGCACATTGTTAAAGGGCGCAGATTGGCCCTGCCTTTTAGGTTTCACTCCCCAGCATGCAAATGGCCTGTTCCCTGTAAGTTCACGGCTGGGGAGTCCTCGCGGGAGAAGTGGGGGAGGTGCCCCCTCCTGTAGTCCCAGCTACTCAGGAGGCTGAGGAGGAACCCCGGAATCCAGGATTTGGAGACCAGCCTGGGCAAACATAACAATGAAACCTGGTTTAAAAGAAAAAAATGGTAAGCTGGGTGTGGTGGTGCACATTTCCAATCCTAGCACTTGGGAAGCAGAGGCAGGAGGATCGCCACAAGCTCAAGTATAGCCTGGACTGCACGGTGAGACCCAGTCTCAAACAACTGAAATAAATAAATAAATACATACATACATTTTTAAAAAGCTAAAAGGGAAACAAATATAAAAGATCATCGTCACCTGAATGAAACTGTACGATGTGGCCCAGCACAGTGATGCATTCCTATAATCCCCGTGCTTGGGGAGGCTGAGGCAGAACAGTCGCGAGGTTGAGTCCTGCCTGAGTAACTTAGTCCCTGTCTCCAAAACTGTGAGAGGGCTGGCGTTACGGGAAGCCCCTGGGTTCAGTTCCCAGTACTAAAGAAAGAAAGGAAGCAGTCGTGTGATGCCCATGGTTTCGTGGGCGGGCGGGTCCAGAGGAGGAGGAGCAACTGTGCGACAGTGGCCGTTCCAGCTGTGGGGTTTCTGTCCAGTCTCCCTGCTTCTGCCTCGCTGTCCGGGGGTGACCGCTGCAGGTGTGTGGGAAGCGTCCCCCGAAGTGTGGTGTGTGAGTCCGCGACACTTGCTCTGCATGCGACACGCGTGTTTCAAGATTTTTTTTTCTTTTTTGTCTTTTTGAGACAGGGTCTCACTATGCAGTTCAGGCTGGCCCTGAACTCACTTTGTAGTCCAGGCTGGCCTCAACCTCACAGCGATCCTCCTGCCTCAGCCTCCGAGTGCTGGGATTACAGGCTCGTGCCACCACCCACAGCTGTTTTAAGACTTTTTAGGGCAGTTTATGTCCACAGCAAGCTAAGGGAGGGACTGAGATTTCCCGGATGTGGGAAGCCCGCGTGCCTGCCCGTTATTAATGCCGCAGTAGAGGACGCATTGACACATCTGCGCCACCTGAGTTGAGGGGACAGGGCTCACCCTCGCGTGGGACGCACCATGGGTGTGCACGGACCGGCACCTGCTGTTCGGCAGCAGCTTGTGGAGAGGCCCGTGAGACCGGCGCCCTCTGCTAGGTGCTTGAGGGACGGCGGTGTCGGGGCTCCCTGGGGCCGAGTCCCCAGCTCCTGCGTCACACCTTTGGGGCAAAACTCCCAATTCCTGTGGCCCGTTACTTCCTTAGAAGAGGTTTCCCTGCAGGGTGGTTGGAGGGCTACGTAAATGAACCCTGGGAAAGCCAGATTCGGTGGGTACCCTGCTCGTCACTCACCCTCACGGCGGACTGGGGTCTCGTGTGGCCGGGCCTCACCTGGCCTCCCCATCCCTGACCGATGGACGCGTGGACTGTGGTCAGCTGTTTACTGTGCGGGACTCGGTGCAGCTGAGAGGCCACCAGCTCGTGACAAGTGCCCTTTCCCAGACACCAGCCTCTGGCACCTTTGGGTCTTACCCCAGGGTCTCTGTGAGTGGCCGCCGGCAGTCATGGCCCCCCTGCTCCTCATCAGCAGCCTCCGCTGAGACCCCCTCCTCACCCTGCTTCCAGGAAAGGGGCCCCCAGATGTGGGCCAGCTCCCCACCCTCAGCCGTCTTCTCTGCCCCCAGGGAAGGCTACAACAACCCCCCGACCTCGGGTGAGAACCTGATTGGCCTGAGTAGGGCCCGGCGCCCCCACAATGCCATCTTTGTCAACTTCGAGGACCCCGATGTCCCCATGCAGCCACTGGAGGCTGCGGTGCAGACGTGGAAGAAGGCCTGCGGCAGCCCCATGGATCAGGAGGTGGAGGCGCAGCTCAGGAGGGTGAGTCTGGCCCTGTCCAGCCCTGCCGGGCCACTGCGTGTCAGCCCTGGGGGGCCAGCCCTGCTAAAACTGGTTCGTTAGTGCTTGGGAGTTTCTCCCCTGCGGCTGTCACATGTCATGGCCATGCCAGTGTAAATCCCAAATCCCAAGGCCGGAGATACTTGTTAGAATTCCGAAGCGACTGCCCTGGGTGCTGAACCGAGTGCACTGTTGGAAATTGACAGAACTGCAGGGTTGGTATCTGGCAGCCCAGGGGAAGCTGGCCATGCGCCTGATAGAGCTGGGGTTGTCACCTGGCACTATACCACCCCCCTGGCCACATGGACAACAAGGACGTAGGGGGCCGGGGGCCTCTGCGCGCCCTGCTGAGCTGGCTCAGGTCGGTGCACTCCCAGGGGCGGCTGGGCGTTTCCCAAGGACCCCATGCGGCTGTCCTGCCACGTTTCCAGCAGTGGCCTTGATGTGCTCGGGGCACATGGCCTTCTGCGGTCTTCCCCTGGCCGGGACAGCCCCTTCCCCTTTGCGGTGTCTCAGCACAGCCCTGTGTGGCTCCTGGGGCTGCAGCCTGTGTCCCAGCGACTGACCATGCTGTTAGGTCCCTGCTCGGCGCCGAGTCCTCTTTGGGGAGACCCGCTGGGGCCTGGGCCCAAGGGGAGGCGGGGCGGGAGGGCAGGAGCCACTGGGGCTCATTGCTGCCTCTGCCTCGACCCTCCCCAGCTGTTTGAGATCCGCCCCATCTGGTCACGCAATGCTGTGAAGGCCAACATCAGCGTCCACCCCGACAAGCTCAAGATCTTGCTCCCCTTCATGGCCTATTACATGGTAAGCGTCGGCCAGCTGCAGAGTGGTCCTCCACCCTGAGGCTGCACCTTAGGGCCATGAACGGCAGGTGGCCCTGTCACCTGGCACCACCCCGTCCCAGCCTCCAGTGACTGCTCATCAAAGCCGGCTGGAAAGGTTTCCACTTCCCCAGCCCGCGGCGTTTCGCACAGCCTCCTGGGAATATTCCTGGCCACGTCCGGCCATACTGCAGTGTCACTCAGACCGAAGGAAGGGAGGAGGGGGTTTTGTCCCGAGGACTCTGTCAGGACCAGGCCTTGGGCGAGACTACGCTTCATACCTCCGCGCCTCCCTGGAGGTGGCAGCAGAGGTCCCTTTATGTCTTTGAGGAGAAACCCAGACCCAGAGATGTCACATCATGGGTCTGCGGCTGGCGGGTGGCAGCGCTGCCTTGGCTCCAGCCTGCCTGACCTCAGAGCCTGACCCCGCCTCAGCTTCCACTTTGACCCAGCCCAGGAGGAGGGTGGGGACTGGGTGGCCCTGTGGAGGTGCCCAGAGGTCCTGGAGAGGGGAGCGCAGCTGCCGAGGAGGGCGCTGGGCGGGATCGGGAGCCTGCGTACCACAAGACCGTGAGGGCCGACCACAGGCGGCAGGGCCGGGGTCCTGAGGGACTGCAGACCCCAGAGGGCCACCTAGTGCTGCCCTTTGACACAGGCCCTTCAGAAGCACTGCTGGGGGCCAGGAGACATCTGATCCGTGAGGACAGCAGTGACATCGCGCGGTCCCAGGCGCCATGGCAGAGGCCCCGATCGCACCTCTCCCCCCAAGGTGTCCCTGCTCTTGGGGGCTCTGCCGCCTCCCAGTGCGGCTTGGCTCTGTCCAGGCACCGGGGGACCTGGCCTCGGCACCGCCTCACGGTGATGCACCTTTCCTGTCCCCAGATCACAGGCCCCTGGAGAAGCTTGTGGATTCGATTTGGCTACGACCCCCGAAAACACCCAGAGGCCAAGATTTACCAAGTCCTTGATTTCCGACTCCGCTGTGGAGTGAAGTACGGTAGGAACTGCTGCAAGCTTTGCTTTTGGTCTCTTTTGTAATAAGAGGGTTAACGTGGAGAGGGTGCAGGAGCCCCTCCCTGCCGTGAGAGCCCGTGGGCCACAGGACGCAGAAATGAAGGTCCCGGCGCGGTCCTGGCTGCACAGTGAGCCTTCCGTCCCCCGAGTCCCAGCCACCTGTGGTCTTAGGGCACAAGGCAGGCCCTGCCATGGGTCTTAATCCTGGGACCACAGTGAGGCCACACACCCACACGTGCGCGGGCGCCTGTGGTGTCAGCTCCCAGCCTAGACGGCCGGTGCCCATCCCTTGGGAGCTGAGCTGGGAGCCAGATCCCAGCTCCGGGCGCGCCTGTCCTTGCCCGCAGGTTACGCCTCCAGTGAGGTGCCCGTCAAAGCCAAGCGCAGCACCTATAACTACAGCCTCCCCATCACTGTCAAGAAGACTCGTAAGTGCCTTGGGCTGTCTGTGCAGTGGGAGGGACCCCGGGGCGGGTGGCAAGGTGGGAGGTGTCGCCGGGGCATCATCTGGGGCCCTGCTGGCCATTCCCTCCAGCCGTGGAGGGAGGCGGGGTGCAGGAAGATGGGGCTCCCACCCCCCTCTCCAAAGCACTGCCCTTCCTCGTGCAGCCACCCAGCTCATCAGCATGCATGACCTGAAGCAGGGCCTGGGCCCGTCGGGGATAGCCAGCACCCGGAAACTGGCCTCCAACAAGTACAAGCTCAAGGTGGGTGCTCCTGGAGCCCAGGCTGCAGGCCTGGGTGAGCGTGGAGGCCGAGGTGGGATGAGTCTGTTGGTGGTCTGGGGAGGCGCTTTGGGCCCGCCCAGCGCCTTTGCGCCCCTCTTACCTTAGGGGCTTCCAGACACAGGTACCACGGAGTGCGAACCCTGGAGTCATGGGGACCACAGATCATCGGGGCCGAGGGGTGGTGCCGGGGCTCAAAGGGGAATCTGGTGCAGTAGCTGCATGCGGCTGCCCCTCCTGAGCCCAGGCCTGGCGTCCCCCGCTGGGATGATGGGAATCAGGCGTGCTCATGAGCTTGGAGCCAAAGCAGAGCATCTGGGGTGCAGCTGGGGCCACGGGGTGCTGGCATGGACCCTCACAGGCGCCGCTCTGCCCGTGCATCACCCAGCTGTAGTCAGCACTCTGCAGAGCCTTCCCGCGCTCGGGCTCCGTGCCGTCCTACAGGCCGGGGGGGTGCGTCCCCGAGCTGGTACAGCCCTACCTCGGAACCCCTGCCACCTCAGAGTGCGAGCTCAGCAGGGACGGGCGACGGGAGGGCACGGCCATCCCCCAGCGCCTTGGTGGCTGGGGGCCTGCTCCCCCGGGCTTCACAGACCTTGGCTCCTGCAGTGCCCTGGGGCTTCCCTGGAGCTGTGCGCCGGAAGGGGAAGGAGAAAGTGGGCCCCCATTTAAACCTGTGTCCCTCCTGGGAAAGCCGTGGGGCAATGTGCAGGGGGCCGTGGGGTAACGAGTGGGTCAGGGACCGTCAGCGAGGCGCAGCCCTGCACTGAGTGGGTGGGCTTCCCGGAGGGCCCGGCTCCCCTGGGGAGTCACAGCTCGCCTCCTCCGCATCTGGTCCCCAGCCTGGGTCTCCCTCCCACCCTGGTGCTGGTGACAGCCAGCTCCTTCCTCCCCCGTGGGAGGCCGCGGCCTGCCCTGGGCTGCGGCTAACCACCGCGTACTTCTTTCCCCAGGACTCGGTCTACATCTTCCGGGGGGGCGCCCTGCCACCCTATCGACAGATGTTCTACCAGTTGTGTGATCTGAACGTGGAAGAGTACGTACGCGGGGCCCGAGGCAGTGCGGGAGAGAGGCCGCGACCACGGTGCTTTCTGCAGCTCTCGTGCTTCATGGCAGCAGCGTGGTGCCCGTGGCGCTGCTGCGTGTGGATGGCCCTGGGCACCAGCGTCCCCCGTAGGAGCCAGCCCGGCTGGCTGCAGGGACCCCGCTTACCACGGCACCTTCGCTCCTCCACCCTGCACGGTTGCTGACACGAGGGCCCACGACACACTTCCCTGGGCCGATCAGGAGCCGGGAAACCTTTGGTCCTCTCATTCTTAGTGACGCTTAAAGAACTGCAGGGCTGGCCACCAGGACGGGAGGTCAGGGCGACCTGTCACGCGCGGCGTGAGATCTGGGGGTGGCGGTGACTGTCCCCAGAAAGATGTGGCTGGCTACTGCCTGGCTCAGTGTGCAGTTTGGGAGTCCCGGGGGGCCAGCCGCTCCCTCTGAGACTTCCCTCTGAGCGCTGTCCCCTGGCTCCTGTGAAGCCGGCCGCCTGGGCTCTCACGCCGGCCCCCCGCCCGCAGGTTGCAGCAGATCATTCACCGCAATGACGGGACGGAGGCTTTGTGCACGGAACGGGATGGGTGGTGCCTCCCCAAGACCAGCGACGACCTGCGGGACACCATGTCCCTCATGATCCGGCAGACCATCCGCTCCAAGAGGCCAGGTGGGAGCCGCACCCGAGCGGTGGTGCCTGGGCAGATGGGGCCGGAGTCAGGGCCCTGGGTCCTGGGGTCCGAGACAGGCGGCCTGCAGAGGGCAGTGGCTGCGATCCTCCCCACCGCACTTCCTGGAGCAGTCTCCCCGGCACTGGGACCCAGGCGCCTGTCGTTGGCAGGGGCTCCCCAGGAGCGCTCCAGCCTGTTGGGGTGCCCGTGAAGCCTGCACAGGGACACCCACAGCCTTGTTTCCTCCTGGCCCAGCTCTCTTCTCCAACCCGACCGAGGCTGAACGTGCCAAAGAGCGACTGACGTACGAGTCTGGGGAGGAGGAGGAGGAGGAGGAGGAAGAGGAGGAAGAGGAGGACTTCAAGGCCTCGGATGGGAGTGAGAACGAGATGGAGACGGAGATTCTGGACTACGTCTGACCAGACCCTGACCCCTCGGGCTGACCAGGCGAGACCGGTGTCCAGGTCCATGAGGGACCAGGGGAGTCCCTGGTCCCCACTGCCAGCTGCTGTGGTGAGGGTGGCCCGAGAGGCCCTTCAGGGCAAAGCCGGATTCCGGCAGAGCAGGCCCTGGGCCTGGCTGTGACCCACTGCTCACTTCTGCCCTCTGCGTGGCTGGGGACATCCTCCAGGCTCCATGCAACCACACTCGCCTGGGCTCAGGGCCCCTCAGGCTGAGCCCACCGAGAGCCAGAGGTGGAGATGGCACAGCTTGGGGCAGAGCCATCTTGGCTGGGTCTTGTGACTGGTGGCAGAGATGGTGTGAAGAGCCTGGTCCATGGTCACTGATGGCCGAGGACAGTCCTCTGTTCTGGATCCCATCCATTTGGGGTCTCTCTGCAAAGGCTAGGCCCGGCCCGAATTGTCTGGTTCAGTCAGTCTCACGGGGAGTCTTGGTGCCTTGGCTCGAGGTTCAGGGCCCCGGTGAGTGTCCTGCTTGGTGTTCCCACCTCCATTGCTCCTTCCCTTGTTTGGGGGCGAGGCCTATGTGCCTGTCCAGCTGGGTGAGACAAGGGTACTGGGAGAAACCGGGCCACTCTCATTCCTAACTTCCCCAAATGGACACACTCCGGGCTCCCTGGAAACAGGTCCCGGTGTCCCGTGGCCTCCTGGCATGGAAGCAGAGACTGTCCTGTCCCTGCCAAGTCCTCCTCCTGAGCCCAGGGGCAGCAGGGCCGCTTCCTGCAGCGCACCGAACCACAGATGGGCTGGTTAGCCCGGTTCTCTGTGTGATCCCGAGTCCCCCCAGTAGCTCAGTATACAAAATAAAGTCACTGGTCCTAAGCCAAAGGCCTCAGGCCAGCCCCTTCCTGCTAGCCGGGTTCCCGGGAAACCCCTTCACACGGCACTGGCGGCCTTGGTCTCTGCATATCTGAGGAAGGTGCCGAGGCTCCCCGTCCGCCTGCAGCTAGGCCTTAACCGCCCGGAGCCCAGGGCAGGCACCCGAGGCCTGCCAGACGGGAAGGGCTTCCCAAGGTCTAGGCAGGTTGTAAGAACCACAGTGATTCCTCTCCTAGAAACCCCCTTTTCCAATAAAACCGTTTCATTATGAAAAACATCAAACATGCACAGAAGTCCTGAGTATTTCTGAGGCCGGTGTATCCGTCAGCTGGCTTCAGCAGTTGCTGGGTTTTGCCTGTCTCGTGCTGTCTGTTCTTCCTTGTTTTTATTTTGTTTGCTGTTTGTGTTTGGTTTGCTGAACTTGGCCTGAGAAAACCGCGTACTCACGCCATCTCCTGGACCAGAGAAGTTCTTCTTTACTTGACCTGCAGCAATGCTGTCGCTACCCTTGTTCCGGCCAGGGATCCCCAGAGAACAACGGCAGCATGCGGCCGTGAGTGGGCGCAGGCCCAAGGCCTGCAGGGCCTGAGGGGAGCTGTGTGCTGGCGGGGTCCTTCCTGCACGGTGGCCAGTCCTCTGCAGGCCTGTGGCTGCCGGTGAAGCCCACCAGGCAGAGGACAGTCTGCTTTACCAGCCCACCGTTTCAGTTTGAGCTTCACCCTCCCCAGACACCTTCACCGACCATGTACCTGGCACTGGTCCAGCCAGCCGAACATGTCCAGTTGACCATGACCACAGCTCACCAAGTTTCCAGTCGTTCCGTAGGATCCGATTCTGTTCCATACTCACGCTTCCCTGATGGCCTCAAAACTGTCTTTCTACTCTAGGAGCGGAAGTGGAACCCTTGTCTCCTCTGCCTTCTGCCTTCCACCAGGAGGTGAGGCGGCACCAGCCTCCGCCCAGAGCCCAGCACAGCTGCTGCCAGGCTGTGAGCAAAATAAACCTCTTTTCTTGATGAATGGCCCAAGCCCAGGTGTTCTGTTACAGCGACAACAGAACCAGACTAAAGGCCCTTCGGCCTAGAGAACGTCTGCGTTCCGGGTTCAGCCGGCTGCTTCCTCACTGCGCCATTTCACACCCAGGTTTCTCCCTGTTTCCTGTGAGCAGAAGCCTGGGCCAGCTGCAGGCCCAAGGCCTGTGCCCCCGAGGTGGTGCTCTGGCCCGGCGACAGGGTCCCTGCTCCATGTCTGGTGTCAGCCTCACCCACTGGTGTTTTGTCTGCTGGTTTTAATTGGCCACTGATCATGGCCTGGACCCGATGCTTCTTGGGGGTTACAAAGCTGTTATTTTTAGGACTCCATTGTTCTGCCTACATTTACTAGACGCAGTGCTACGGAGGACTCTTCCTCCTCACCCATTCGACTACCCTGAGAGATCGTCAGTGGGCCGGGAAGGCAGGAAAACATCGTCCATGGGAAATGCATTTACTGCCCCTGGCCTTGGGCACCCTGGCCTGCTCTGAGCACTGGTGTTAGTCCGAGGTTGGACAAAACCATCACAGTCCGTACAGTGCCAAATAGCTCATACTCACTGACTGCTGTACAGAAGAAAGCAGAAAGCCTAAAGGTGGCGTGGCTGTGCTTCCACACCACGGTGCAGCCGACCAGTTCCAGGTCCAGCCCTGCAAGGGGGGCCGTCCGCACACAGTGCGCTAGCAGTGGCCAGGGGAGAGGCTCCCCTGCTGGCTCGGATGAGCGCCGAGACATGTTTCAGCCGGCTGTAAGGTGCTTCTCCGGGGCCACTTTGTCTGTCCTTGGCTGTGGGTGGCCCCGGGGCAGCTCCCGAATGCTTTGGACACAGCCCTCGGCTCCCGGCCAGAATCCTGCCCTGCAGTTCCTGCCCCCAGCTGCCAACCCTGTCCCCTGCGGGCCTGCCTTGGGTGTCAGCTCCCTGTCACTGTGACAGAAGTACCTGGGACACTCAAAGAGGAAGCGCTGGTTTGGATCCCACTTAGGAGGTTTCGGTGCGTGAAGGCTTTGAGCCTGTGGTGGCCTGGGAGTGAAGAGAGGGTTCTAACATCCCCTCCAAGGGCACCCGCGGTGGCCCAACTTCTACGAGGCGCTGCCGTCTGGTGGTGCCACCACTGCCCACAAGTGCCACGGCTGGTGACCAAGCCTCAGCACGGGCCCGGGACACTCCAGGTCCACACTGCAGCACTGGACTCCTAAGGGTCACATGTCATTCCTACCGGGGCTTTTGAATATACCAAACTGAGGATGTTTAGTTTTTCTTTTCTTTTCTTTCTTTTTTTTTTTTTTTTTTTTTTGTCTTTTTGAGACAGGGTCTCACTACGCAGTTCAGGCTGGCCTTGAGCTCACTTTGTAGCCCAGGCTGGTCTTGAACTTGCAACGATCCTCCTGCCTCAGCTTCCCAAGTGCTGGAATTACAGGTGTGAACCACCATGCCCAGCTTTGAAGATGTTTACTTAGTTAACAAAGACAAAAAAAAAAAGACAAAAAAAAAAAAAAAAGGAGTTTGTACATACATTTCCCAAATGAAATATAAGACTATAGGTTTTCCTGCTGATTTTACATTTATTTCTTCTGCTACCTATGACAAAAAATCTTAATTGCTGACAACACTGGCATAATGATTGTCTTTCTCCTATAACATACATGTAAAATTTTCAAAATAAAAAATACATTAAGTAGCAAGATGTGATGGCATATACCTGTAATTGTAGCACTCTGGGAGACTAAGACATGAGGATCAAGAGTTTGAGTCCAGCTTGGGAAATTTAGTAAATATAGGAAGAACCTATCAAAACGTTTTTTAAAAAATTTAAAGGGCTAGAGATGTATCTCAGTGAGAAGGCCCTGGGATCGATCCCACACACACATACACATACATCAAAAAATAAAAAATTTAAAAATAGATACTAAAAAGGCTCTCCTCTCCCTGCCCTCCTCCACCCTCCTCAGCACTGCAGGGAGGATCGCGGGTGACCCCACCCCTGCACCCCGAGCCAGAGCGCCTTCCTTCAGTTCGCCTTCTCAGAATCCTAGAGTTGTCCCAGGGCCAGCTCACCAGTGCGTTTCCAGCTCAGCCCCTCCTGCCCGCCCTTCCCG
>RJWM01033769.1:0-20300 GCA_004363535.1 Dasyprocta punctata
GTCTTGGCCCTGCCCTCCACTTGGTGCACTGATTTCTGGAGTCCTTCCTTCCCTCAGACGCCAGCTTCTCTATGCTACCACACTTGGAAAAACATACTTTACTTACTGTGGTGCCAACCCTAGTCTTGCTTTAGAAATATAATTAAATTTAGAGGAAACTGCAAAAACCGAAGTGAGTTTTTGAAGGTTGGAGATGAGGACCTTACCCTCTTCAGAAACTTCTGAAATAGGGACTCATTTGTTGTTCTCTTGCTGCAGGCCAATGTCGGGCAGAGGCCTGTTTCCTGGGAATTCTGGCAGTGCAGGTTTTATGGTGACACCTTCTTCACTGAACCCCCTGCCCGCGTTGCCCATGAACATCCCTAGGGGACAAAGACACACAGTGCTCAGATTCCACCCTCACCAAGTGAACCAAATCTTGTTTATCATTCTGTCTCCATCTCTCAGGGACCTAGGGATGAACCTTCAGAAGAATGGGAGCTGCCAAATACCCTGATGAATCTACATAAGTGAATACTCACAGTAATAAGAACACATATCCTCCTGAGACCATGTTACAAACTCTATTCCCCAAGCATTCACACGATGATTGATTTTTGGCCCAGATAGGTTAAGTAGATCTGGGAGAAGGCAAAGTATCATCCTTATGAAATAATCACTTGAAAATCCTTTCCTCCTTAGATAATTCTAATTCGGTTGTTGGTAGATAGGGAAAATCACTTCTGTCAACCTTCCCATGGAGTTGTGGTGAGAAAAATCCAGAGGACTTTCCACGTAGTTTTAAATTTGATCAAAAATGTAGGAAGCAAAAGAAGATGGGAATAGAGTAAAATCAGCCTTGAAGGGGTGCCGAGGTAGAGGTCCTGGTGTTCAGAGAGTGGCATGTGACTAATTCCCACACTTACTATGACACGTCCATGTCAGTAGGACTCCTTACAGCTGCAGGATTTTGTTTATATTAATATAACAAAGCATGAGCAAAGGATTCCTTAAAACAGTTTCTGATTGTCTCTCCTGGTGCATATTAGGGGTGTGTGTGTGTGTGTCTGTGTCTGTGTTTCCTGTCTGGGCAAAATTTTAGAGAGTAGAATACTAAATTAATTTACCAGAACACATTAGATTCTTCATCAGAGAAATGCAGGGTGAATGTGTGTACTACAAATCCACTGCTAAGAAGAGAAGGAAGAAACCATGTGTATGATTTTGGCTTACAGACTATCAAGAATTCACATCTGGTTTATCTCCATGGGCAAAATAATGAGGCATAAGAAATAATTTTTCTGAAATGTTTGAAGGAAGGATATGAAGAATTGCAAAGCTATGTACAGTGATTAAAAATGGCTAAAACACAGAAAGATTTACCAAAAACCTAAAACTGCAGTGTTAAATAAAATATTGCCAAGGTATTCCACTTTCTTTTTAAAATTTTTATTAGTATATGTTTGCTATATATACTGATTATATTCACTGTATGGAATTAGAAGATGCACATAGTACATTTCAATTCTTTTTTACCTCTTTCCTCCATTCACTTTTATTTGGCTAGCATCAGAATCATTTATTTATCTTCTGGGACCTAATAAAGCTGGTTCTATACATTATCAAAATATGGATACTGTCTGAAGAAGCTTTGTGTCGAAGTGACAGCTATTTAAGGAGGCAACCATGGGGCTGGTTGGAGGGAATGCACTTTGAACGCATGAAAGAAATGTACTAATCAGTACTTAATGACTTTTGGTGTGCAGTGAAAAGAAAGGCAGAACTAAGATGCCTCCCAGGTTTCTTGTTTATGTGATTGTATACAGTGACTTCATTCACTTATATCAGTGATAGCAAACGTATGGCATGTGTGCCGCAGATGGCACATGGAGGAGCCCTTTCTATCAGCATGCAAGGCAAGTCACCCCAGCAACTAAGTATTGAATAACAGTTGGTTTTTCTAAACTAAGTCCTCAGTATTCGGGTTTAATAGCAGTACTGGCATTTTGCAATGAATATGTGGATTTTGGGTTGCAGTTTGGACAATTGCTTTCTGAAAGGTTTGCCATCACTGACTTAAACAGAGACAAAAGCATATCTAAAGGCAAGGATTAAAAGTAGTATACTTTTGAACATAATGGGTTTGATGTATGTTATGGTTTGGATCTTAAATGTTTCCCAAAGACCTGTGTACTAAAGGTTGCCAGTCTATGGTGCTACTGAGAGGTGGAAAACACTTTAGGAAGTGGGTCTGATGGAAGGAAGTTAGCTTATTGGGGATATGCATTCGAAGGGGTTTTTGGATCCTTAGCCTTCTACCACACCCCTTCCCAGACTCAATCAGGCCATCAGATCTTCTCTGCTACAGGATTCACACCATGATGTATTGTGCCAACACATGCCCAAAGCAATGGAACCAGTCAGTCATGGACTGAAACAACCAAAACCGTGAGCCTAAATAAGCTTGTGCTTCTAAATTGATTATATTAGGATTTTGTCAATGATGGATGGAATGCTGATGGCATAATATAGCTCTGTAATATATACATGGATTGGTTCAACAAGAATTAGCTAAATTGTTTTGAAATTAATCAAAGACATCTGGGTCAAAGATAGAGATTTTTCATCCATGTGATAGTTAAAACTATTAGCAGATTCGGGGAGAAAAATAGACAAACAAGAACAGTGTATTCAGTACAATCAATATTGTAGAGAAGAACATAATCTCCAGAAGAAAACAAAAAGAAAAACAGGTGTCAAACCATAAAACACGAATGAAAGAAATTAGTGATTATTGCTACATGTTACTGCAGGGGGCAAGTTAGGTATTCACTTCACATACCATAAGTCTATTCTTTAAAAAGATGACTTTTTAATATACAAACCTATACCATGATTAATTCTCATAATGAACATAAAACAAAGTCACTAAGAGAAAGCCATCACTATGCTTTAAGAAAAAAATACAACATATTTGAAGTGTAATTTCCAATTTCCATTGACCTATACAGAATGAGTATTAAGTGACATTTACAGAAAATCTAATCTGTATATATGATAATTAACTTTATAAGGACTTATAAATAAATGAATCTGATGGTGGTAAAATAGGGGAAGGAGGGAGGAGAAAGGGAGAAAAAGAAATACAAAGAATTGAGATGTGTTATGTATATATACCAATTCGCTACAGTGCATGTAATCATTATGCACTGCAACCATGTACTAATAAAATTTTTCAATAAGAAAATTCCATTTTCTGAAGAGCTTGTCACTCAGCTTTTAATCAGAGTGGGTGAAAAAGATGTGGTATTTTTATAGAATGGAATATTGCTCAGCTATAAAAAGGATGAGCTTGAGGCTTTTATAGGTAAATGGAGGCAACTTGAGACTATACACATAAATGAAATAAATCAGACTCACATTTGTAAATATTGTATTGTCTCCCTAATGTAAAAATTAAATAACAATTAAGAAAAACTGAAAAAGTAATAAGATCCAAAATGTACAATAGATATTGTAATAAGGAAAGGGAAAGAAAGTGCTCAAAATTGAAGAACAGCTGGGATAGGGGAAAGGAGAAACGAAAGAAAGGAAAAGACTATATGTTTGTAGATATACACATGTAACTGTATGTATGTATAAGTATGCAAGACAGATGACTATACAACAAATTCTCTGTTAGTTCATCAGAAAGAATAGTTTGTGCTGTCATCGTTTGATTGTCTGATCATTTTTTCTGCCCACATCTTGTAACTTGGACAACTACTTCTAAGACAACAACATATAATATATTGATTAGTATTGGTTTCTTACTTTTTTTTTTGAAATTCTGTATTACTTCTAGCTTTTTTTCTGTTTTGTTTTTTTAAAATAAAAAAAGAAATACAGTACTAATTTGTATCAACTTCATTGTGAAAATCAAAAGCAATTATCATCCCATAAGTGAAACAAGGATTCAGCTTAGAGAATAGAATTCCAAGGATGAAGAGACAGATGGCTAAATGTTTCCAAAGTGAGGCTTATCAATGGTCCACCCTGGCAGAGATCTGTGTATTTTGAATGGAGTTTTTCACAGTACCTAGAAAGCACACTTGTGCTTCAAAAACTCATGGATATAGTCTTCGTTCCTCAACACACTCAGACAAGGCTGATGATTAGAGAAGTAATGAGATTTCATATCTTCTCATTTTTGGCCTGAGAACTGCCAACACAGGAAAAATATTTCACCCTCTATGAGAAAGCAAAATATGCCTTGAGAATTCTAAACATCAATGTAAATGGAGTATACTATTTTAAAACAAACAAAGATTTTATACATGTAAAGGGCCTTAAAAAGCATTTCCTCCAAACATGTCATGTTTAAGATGAAAATACTGAAGGTAGGGGATATGAGTGCTTCAAGATAAGGGAATATTTAAGATGACTGTAGAGGCTCACATTTAATATATTCAAAATGAAATGTTTAATTTCATTTCTCTTTTCTTGCCAGTCACAGTAAATTGTATCACTGCCCTCTAGTTACTCAAGTGAGCAACTGAGTCATTCTTTATACTTCTTTCTTGCCAAAATGAAGTATATTTACTTCTCTCCATCTTCACCGCCACCATCATAGCATAAAGACTATAAAAATGCATAGATACAGAGAGAAATACAGTTTTGAAGCTATGTATATTAGATGGGTTTTAAATACAAACTGTAGGCATTGTTTTCAAGTTGAAGGACATAAGCAGATATAGTTTCACTACAAATAAAAATTTTATGTAACCTTTAATCTCTGTCCCATAACTAGTCCTTACAACCCATAATGTATTACACATAACATTTTATTATTTTCATATTTTAATGATCTTATCTGTAACAAAGTAGAGGGGTTTTGCTTAAAAGAATTACTTGGTTAAGTGAAAACATTCAATCTTTGCCTTTCTTAACCACAGTGAGGCTTTATTCTGGACAAAGCAGCTAAAAGTCACTAATGGAAATATGCTAGCATCCTCTTTAAAATGCAAAGCATATTATGTATCTCTTAAAATCTTCCATGCCCTTTCTTTGAACAACAAAAGTCCAAATTGTTTTTAAAGACTGAAAGCACAAGATAATTTGGCCGTTCCTACTTCTTAAACCACATCTCTGGTTATTCTCCTTTTGGATCAGTGTGTTAAAGCTACATTGGATTTGTAACAAGTTCTGGGTTGCGTCTAACTTCTTTGAGCCTCAGGGATTTGTATTTGCTGATTCACATGCCAGAAAAATGTTATTGGTTTAATTATCTCTTGTCCCTTTTCTCTGAACTACAATATTATTAGCTAACAAAGTAGTGCATATCACCAACTAAAATCTCTATGCCTTTTGTTGCTTTCTTGCCTGTCTCCTGTCCTAGAAGGAGAGGTCTACATCTGTTTTGAGTCCTTATCCTGAAATCCCAGTAGTTTGTCTAATAAGTAAGTGCTTTACCAATTTGCCAAATACATCAACGATTAAACAGTGCTTAGCCTTATTTCACAGTAAGTAGTAGAAAAAAATCAAGGCCAGTACATGTTAGTTGCCGTATACTTTTTCTACAATATATACCTTAAAAATCTTTCACATTGTTATTGCCTTAGAAAAGCAGCTTGGCCTCTCTTTGCTCCTGGTTTGCCACTAGCATTAGACTTGGCCTGAAATGTAAAAGACACTCAGTTACAGAGATTTCTGAGTCTCACTGCTGTCATTTCTGTTTTAACTCCTAATCTCCTTTATATTTTTTCTTCCCCATTCTTTTCCTCACTCTCCCTCCGTCTCATTTTCTTTGCCTTCATGCCTCCCTCCCTCGTTTTCACCGTGTCTCTCCTTCACAGTCTTCTTTTCAGTGCGTTCTCTTGTTTCTTTACTCCTCGACCCTCTTCCTTCTTGCTTTGGAATCAAAAGCACTACCAGGCATAGCTAGATCATAATTTAATGAAAAATCTCAAACAGAACATTTGAGATAATGAGTTAAAAATAGTAAAAACAAATGAACCAAGGAGCAAATAAACAAAGCCAACAAGAAAACTTTTGGCAGTCTCTAATACTAAAGCTCCAGTGTTGGCTAATTCTGTGTGTATGCATTCCTTTTCCTCCCTGCTTACCCATTCCAGGGAAAATAGTGAACTAATGAATGGCTATTTAATATAGACTCTGGAATTTAGCTCTTCTTTTTTAATTTTCAGAGTAATATAACTTTAATCTGTCTTCCCCTCTTCTTTGACAAGTATCTTACGGATCAATCTTTAATAACACAACTGGCTTACCTATAGGCATTTTTCCAAATATCTAATATTCTTCCTTGTAATCAGTTCTTTGTAATTATGTCCATGTTCTTCCCGGATGTTTGCTGTGCCTATGTTAACACCACTGTGGCCCACTGTTCGTGAGGGGAGCAGATGGGACTTGCAAGTCTATAATTTTTGTTTTTTAAAGTTTCACATTTTCCAATCCTGGATATGTTGTAGCAGAAAAAGAACTGTATAAATATATCTTTCCTCTTTTCAATGCTGAATTGTATAACTATATAAAACACCTGAAATGCCTGTACACTAACAAAGACTCTCATCATTGACCACGAGAATAAAGAGGATTTCATATTTTAATAATTAGAATGAAGATAAGTATAAGGGAAACTCAGGGGTGCTTGAAAGGTAACATCCAAAGTGAGTGTTTATTTCAATTTCTTAGATTGAGATCCAGGTGAAGTTCCCATGACTTAATAATGACAATTCTGAACTATCCCACACAGAGAATCTTAAACATCTTCCAAGGCCCAAAGCCCTGTAGCAACTCAGCCTCGTCAGAAAGGGAATTCAGAGGTCTTAGATATGGTACACTCTACCCAATGCTCATTATTTGAACAATAACTACAGATGAAATGGAGTTATTCATCTTAGCTTTATTCATTATAATGCACCACTTATTGATCAGTGCCTCTTTGGTAAATTGTTTTGAAATGAATGAAAATATTTTAGCTCAATTTCATATATTCTTATCAGTTGTATCTTCTCTGTGGGTCCATGTTTAGTTGTTATCTATGTGTAAAAACCTTGACTTGAGCTCACACTTATCACTAGAAACATAATCCCTATTTTATAATAGTTTAACTGGTAATAATTGACACTTTAGTTCCCAGTTTCTAATTGTCAGGGACTGGCTGGGGGCCTTGTATATATGCTCTCATGGGGCAGCTATTAAGCACAACCCAAAACCAGGACAACTTCATATGAATGAGAAAATGAAGAACCCAAGAGGTTAGGGACACTTCCACCTTAAACTCAGGTCTGTCCGGCACTTCTCTGGCCCTGTCTTGTCTGCTCAGTTTGCTGACCTCGGGAGGCACATTAATGTACATGCCATATGGTCAGATGCTTATGCAGTATGACATCTTGCTTTATGCTTTGTTCAACAGAAAAACTTTTAAAATGCTTTTGTCCTCCCTTAACATTGAAATGGAAAACTTGCTTGTGGCAGAAGAAAACAAAATACTCAGAATGCTACAATTTAGAGGTAAATTTGTTAATATTGGCATTTAAAAAAATTTAACATTTTTAGCATAATATCATTCATACTACATAATGCATTTCCTTTGATTTTTAGTATTTACTGTAATAATCCATTCAACCTATCCACAAATATAATTTCAATAGCTGTATACTATCAATATATGAACATAGCATGATCTACCTAATTATTCATTTAAGCTTGATTTTTCTGTGTATTATAAATAATGTAGATGAATACTTCTGTGCATAAAGCTTTTTCTGTCCATGAGATTTAATCACTCAATATGTATTTATTGGGTGAAAGATGAGAAATATATTTGTGACTTAGGAAAATTATAGAGATAAATGTTCAGACAAAATAGTGAGTAGTGCTGTATTGTTTATTAATTGTGTAATTTTGAGCTAGATGCCTAATGTTTCATTTCTTCACTTTCAAGATGGGCATAAAATAAATATTGCAGCATTCTCGTCAGTTACATAAAAATAGAGATGATTAATATTATAATATGAGCTTACTCTTTAAAATATTGATTCAGTTGTATTTTCCATCTTAAATATATGACTTGTTAAACTTCTTGCTTGCAAATTTTTCATATATATATATGTACATATATACTTCTCTGGGCAAACTCATATACATGATAGCTTGATAGTAATTTGACAGTTTAAAATTATACCTTTCAGGGGTCAGGATTTAGCACAGTGTCACAAGCACCTGCCTAGAAAGCACAAGGTCATGAGTTCAATCCCCAGTGCCTAATAAATAAATAAAATCTTTCTTGAGCAGCAGACACAGGAAGACCAAGTCCTGGCCTTGTAATCACCTTTCTCGAGTCCTTCACTTTGGCCTAAAAAGCTTCCTTGCCTGTTAGATCTCTCTCAAATGACTGAAAAGCACAAACAAGCAAAACACCTGATAAGTAGTGTGATGCACAGCAGGGAAAAAATTTATACCTTTTAAATTTTTATATATCTGATTACTAGTAAAGTTGACATCTGAAGTTTTTAATATGTTCACATCATTGCAAAGGATGATTTGCTTTGAGGTTGAAATTTGTCTTCTTTGTCATTTAAAAAAAAATTAAGCTTTAAAAATTTACAGAAGCTGGGCGTGGTGGCGCACACCTTTAATCCCAGCACTCAGGAGGCTGAGGCAGGAGGATTGTTGTGAGTTCAAGACTGGCTTGGGCTACAAAGTGAGTTCAAGGACAGCCTGAAGTGCATAGTGAGACCCTGGTCTCAAAGAATAGGGCTGGAGGTTTACCTCAGTAGTATAAGTGCCTGCCTGGCAGGCGTGAGGTTGTGAGTTCAATCCCTGGTATCAATAAATAAAAAAATAAATAAAATAAATAAAAATTTACAGGAAAGTTGCAAATACACTACCAAAACTCTCATACTTCATTTAATTTACTTTGAATATGCACTCCATCTTTCTTTTCTCTTTTCTTTTTTTCCCTTCCTTCTCCCATATAAAAATTTTCATGTTCCTTCTTCCAAATTATTAGAAAGCAAACAGCAGATATGTTGCTCCATAACCACTAAATTCCAACATACATCATCTCTCCAAATGAAAGACAGAATCTCACATAAGTACCATACAGTGACATCATTTAGGGAACAAATATTCGTAAAACATCATTGCCCTATCTGCAGATAACACTGGAAATGCTCTGACTTCTCAATGATGTCTCTTTTTATTTTTGGTACAGGATCCTATCCAGCAATATGCATCGAACTTGTCGTGTTTTCATTCTCTTCCAATTTTAAAGAGACACTCAAGTCTTTCCCTAAATTTCGATAATTTTAGAGTATTTGCCTTTTACTTTATTAAATGTCCCTGCACCTGGTCATGTTAATTACTAATGACCACACACACGTCATGGCTTCTTGCAAAAACATCCTAGAAAAAATATACTTTTTTCAATACCTCAAGGTACACCTGATATTGAGCCATCTACTCTTAGGACTTGTTTTAATTTTGGTTTCCCAATTATGTTGGTGTCAAGCCTCTTTCACCATAAAGCTTTCATCTTCTTTTTTGTAATTTGTTAGTTTTGATGCCTGTATTCTCATATTATGCCAATCTTTTATCGTCATCAGAATTTACCCCATTGGTTTTATTCTCATGGATGGATCTTCTCTAACTCAGTTTCCACTCTAATGGTTCCCAGATGACAAATTTCCATTTGCATCATTTCTTCCACATTTATAAGTTGTCATCCCTTCTGCTTTAAAAGACTCTATAGGCTGGGCTTGGAGGTACAGGACTATAGTCCCAGCATTTAGGAGGCTGCAGTAGGAGAATCACTAATTTGAGACCAACTCAGATGATGTAGAGAGACCAGTTTCAAAAAACCAACCAACCAATCAAAAGCCAAAAGATTCTGTGTAAATCTCCTATTTACTTTTATTTATATCAGTACAGATTCATGAGTCCACATTTTATTCATTTGATTGTAGTCTGCTATTTCCTTATTTGTTTTTATATGCCTTATATGACTTCTAAGAATTCCTTCCACGGTGCCTGTAACTTCTGACAAATTTTGTCATCCTTTTGGGTACACCTCTAGATACTCTTTGCCTTCCACCAATCCATGCTTGTTAGTACATTTTCAGATCACAAGGAAGTCCCAGTGTACTTGTGTATTTGCATTTTTAATTGAGATTTGATCACTGCATCCAATCTCCCATTGCCTTGCCTCCTGGATGCCTTCAGAGTACATCCACAGATTATTTCTACATTATTTTTCTGTCATTGGAAATTCCATAGATGGAATTTACTTTTGGGTGACAGGATACCCCTGTTAGATACTATGCTGTTTCTTTTGTACAGAGCATCTCTGAGGCTGCAAAGCTTCTCTAATGAGTGCTCCCCCTCCTGTCTGAGTGTGAGCAGCAGAGTGGGCACCTTGGGGGCGAAGATGATGGACTGACACTCTCACCCTACAGTGCTGACTTTAAATTCACTCCCTCAGATCCCAACTCACTTCTTCAGATTTCAGACCCCAGTCTCACTGACTTTTGCATTACGTGGGATTTCAGAATCCAGTGTTTCTTATCTTTTATTTCTCCATAGTATAAGACTGAATCCTCCTGCCCAGAACTTCTCTGAATGAGGATGGTATAGAGGTCAGAAGATAACATTGCTGCATAAACGTAAAAACAGGCTTTCATCTTGACCTTAGTTTCTTCTTTTTTGCACCCCTACCTTCCCCGATTGCTAGTGTCTTCCAGTGGAAAGCCTCTTGAGGGTTCTTGGAGGAAATGTGTCTTGCTTCTCATGCTTTACCCTTCTGTGTGCTAGTTAGCTTATATTTCCTCTCTAAATTACTCCTCGTTTAAAGCTATGCTGCAGTTTCTCTTGTCTGCTCGTGTTTCCTCCCATTCTGTTTGTTTCCATGTGTTACATCTTTGGCTCCTGTGCCATTTCAGTGGTACCTGGGGAGGGAAAAACAAATCATAAACCTTCTGTAGAGGGAGAGGTCTGGAGACAAAAAGCAAAACAGAATAGGGAGCCTCATAAGATCTTCTAGCTAATCCTGACTAGATAAAAACAGGCTTTACCAGAGAGATTCCCCTGGGAAGCAGTTCAAGGACAGGGTAGAAAAGGAGGAAAAAGAAAAAAAAAAACATATGAAGAAAGGCACCAAATGGCCTTGGGACTTGCACCAAGACACCAGAAAAACAGCTGATAAGCAGCACACAGAGAGAAGTCAAGTTTGCAAATGGTAAACTGGCCCCACCTCAAAAAGAATAGAGGAGAACAAAAGAGGGGGGGGGATTACCTGTAAGGAGTATGTATTCACACCAACGCACTAACCTACCTGCGTGTGCGTGTGTGTGCTTTCATTCTAGAGTCACTATATTACTCCCTCTAGGGTCATTAAAGAGTTCAATAGATTTCCACATGTCCCCTTACTAACTCTAAGCTAACCATAAATAAGGCATCCTGTTGCCAACTAGACCCTCACCCCAAAGGTAAGACCTTAAAATGTATATTAGGAGAAAGCAAACAAACAGACAAAAAGAAGCTACATGTAGACCACTGGAAGAAATGACAGTAGACAGAGTTGCCTAGAAGCCAATGCAGTTACGGCAAGTTCCAGGTTGGGGGGAGGTCCCATGACTTCCCTCTATAAAGCAGCAAGAACAAAGGCCTGGGGGTCTTCCATCTTTTCAGAGGCTCCTACCCTGATTCTTTCTTATCAGGGTAACTATCCATCTTCTCCTTTCCTCTCCCTTGTTTTTCCTCTTTTCAAATGAAGTGTCATGCTTTTGTTAAACTTCGTCC
Organism: Dasyprocta punctata; assembly: GCA_004363535.1. NCBI lineage: Eukaryota > Metazoa > Chordata > Mammalia > Rodentia > Dasyproctidae > Dasyprocta > Dasyprocta punctata. The sequence goes on from RJWM01033769.1 coordinate 11,779, forward strand.
TGCAATTTTTTACTATGGTTGAGTTTACAACCCCAGTGGGCTGCTCAGATAGCAGAGTCGCTGTTCTCAGCCCCCCAAATGCAATATCTTTGGTTCCCTGACCAGAAGCCCGACATGATGCTTCCTTGCTTTAAGAGACCCTTTACGAACACTTAATATGATCTATTTTTGTTAAGTCTTCACTTAAGAATTCTGTCTCTGAAGCACAATGAATGCATTGAAATTTTATCTGTGAAAATTGCCGTACAATATTCAGGCAATTCTCTTGACTATTAGTAGTTTGTTGGCTTATTTTTTTTCCGGGAACTATTTGAGCAATGGTTGTGTCATTTACCTTTAAATCATTATTGGAAGCCTTTTTATAAAATTCTGTCAGCGATATAAAGGCAATATCTCTACTACCTGAATTGTCTGTAATGAATCCAGTTCACCCCAGGTTAATCTTCCATCCACCTTACTTGCAATATTTTTGAGACATTTGATAGACGGTGAACTTAAAAAACAATGTGAATGAAAGGTCAAAAATTTAAATTAGCTGTTTACTTTGCGAGTAAATGTCAGTTTACTCCATTATTTGGTCCTTTGTGTTATAGGCACCTGAGTTAGATAAAAATATCATAGGCAGTCAGACAAGGCTAGGTCCTCAAAGGAGCCAGTGCAGAAGCCCAGATAGCTTGCAACTGTGGGGGAGACAGACACCTCCTGCTGTGGGTCAGGCCTAAAGACAAAAGATGGAACAAAAGCTCCCACACCCTGAGGACTGATATTCTAAATAGGTCTCTATCACCCTGAGAAAGCCAGGAGTCACCATCCCAACCCCCTACAGGAAGAGTCACTGCTCTTTAAGCATGCCTGCTTGCTGCCTGACTGGCATCCTCATTTGTTCCTGATTTAATCAATTTTACCTGAGCAATTAATTTTATTGGTTGACCATGGTTCTGTCTCATCTTATGCTGACCTTCTAACTTGCCAGGTTTTCCTCTCCTTGGACCCATCTAACCTTGTGGTTTTACTCTATAAAAATCCCTAGAAAAAGACAGTCTTTGGCAACCTACTCGGGACACCTTCTGTCTCTCTCTCAGACAGAAGTTATCTTTCTCTCAATAAATACATTCTGCTCTTAACCTCCATTGTTCCTAAAATTCATTCTTCAATTTTGGAGACCATGAACTCATATCAGACATAGAGTAGATTGGGAGTTTCATTCCTCTATATCATTTGGATGCAAACTTACTTCTACAAAACAGTTTGAGTAAACGGTTTTCATCATGAAGTTGATTAATTAGTTCAACTAAATGTCCAAAATGGTTTGGGTGTGGATAAACACATATATACAATCTTCGTGTGTTGATTTTCTTGGGGGTTAGGGGGTCACTTGGCACCTATGAGGTTAACTGGAAACCAGGGATATCCATAGTTTGGAGATGGGATCAGAAAGAGGGAAGGTAGGTCCTTTACTGAAGATCTGGTCAATATTCTGTCTCTGTTTCTGTTTCTGTGTCTCTGTCTCTTTCTCTGTCTCTCTCTGTTTCTGTCTCTCTCTGTCTGTCTGTCTCTCTCCCTCTCTCTGCTCTTGCTAGCATGAACAGCTCAAAGTCTGCACTCAAACAGAAGACTAATTGGGACAGCCTAACCTATTCAAACTTTCTGGAGTCCTCTCCCTGGCTTCCTCCCTCCCTGGTGACTGTGATAGAAACCAGAGAGCTCCTCCTAGTTGAAAGGAATCAGCACTTTGCAGCCCGACCAGGAAATCGCCTTCAGGGTTCTGAGAAGTTTTCCAGCCTGCTTTCCCTGGAGCTTGGGTACCTTCAACTACTGCACTAAAGAACCTCATGGTGCAGGAGCCCTTTAGAGATCTCATTAAGACACAGCTGGAAAGTTCCCGCAGGCGTCTTGGCAAAGATGATGTAAAAAGTTTTTAATTGATCTCAAAGGTACAAAAACTATTTAAGGATTTAAAAAGAAAATTACCCTGTGGGGTTCATTAAAACTTTGCCACTATTAATCACAGCAGCAGTGCTCTCAGCAGGAAACTACTCTGCAGACCAAAGGTGGGGAGTACAGTTCTTGGCCTTTGGGGAAAACATCCTGGTTACTTAGCCGCAGGGCAGCAGAGCTGTGTTCTCCTATGGGTAGAGACACCCTCCTTGGAAACTGGGGCTCTCTGTGTCTTAGCAATGAACTGAGCCCTTACACCATTCACACATTTAGGTAAAGAATAGTAAACCAAATAAACTGCCATGTATTCCAGGCAAAACATTAAGACTTTTATATGTGTTTTTACCAGTCATCAAAATGACATGTAAAAGTGATTATCTATCATCTCCCTTTTCATAAAAACAAGCAAATTCAATCAAGTTAAGTAACTCATCCAAGGCTATATGAGAAATAGTTCCAATAATTAGTGCTGATCCAGTTTTTCTGCTGACAGAGTCTGACATGAAGGGAAATATCTTTCTATATATGCTCATCAACCACCCTGTGTATTATCTTCTTGAAACAGCAAGAAAGATAAAACAAAACATCAGTTGAAGATATGAGGATAAAAGACATAAGCTAGAATTTCTTCAAATGAGCATTATTCCAATATTAGCACCTCAGCTGCTAGCATATGTCTGTTCCAGTTGCCGTTAACCTCATGTGGAACACCATCATCCCTTCGATGCATACACCATGTAGACGCTGTTGTGTATGCACTGACATAATGGAATCTTTTAAATAAACAGATACTGTAGTAGAGTCAAGCTGCCCAAGCCTCTCAGCTACTTTGCGAACCTTCACCAAGCCTCAGGGCATGGAAAATGCTCAGGTTCTTGAAGAGTCTGAGTAGGTCTTCCAAGAAGCAAAGCCAAGATCAAATGTGCAAGAGATTTGTTGTGCAAACATTGTAAGGTAAAGTGGAGATGGATCCAGAGATGAGTGGGAAATTGATTGCATACAGCTCCCGTTTCAGTGAAGAAGAGATAGAAATGAGTGAGGAATGTGGATCATCAAGCATCATAGGAAGAGAAAGACAGCACAAATGATGGTAATTTAAGGAGTTTAACAAAGGGTCTATTGACAAATATAAGGGGAAACCTCAAAGTGCAAGGGCTCAGGTTGATTCAGGATCTGAGGCTTGTGAAAAATAGTCCTTTCAAGATATCTCAACCTAAATGAGAGTGGAGATTGCTGTAACTGCCTGCAGGCAAGGAGGGCCATCTGGCAGAACTGGAGTGTCCTATCTGTAGGATCAGTGTTTTTCCTACAGAAAGTCTTAATCTCCTCTCTCTCTCCTGTCTCTTGACTTTGCTTCCAATGCACCAAACCCAACAAAAAGCCAGAGTGCAGTGTGCCATCTCTGGCACTGCAGTTAAGGATCACTTTAAACACTGACATCAAAACTGAAAAGCACAGAAATGTGGAAAACATGGCAGCAGCTATACCACAAAAAGGACACTAGTTCACAGCATGAGAACTGCAAGACAGTGTTGGCTTATTCACTCTCAGCTGGAAACATGTACATTGGTTGACTAATATTTCATCAACTGGACATGTTTATGGGTGCCACAAAACACCCTATGATTCATTCAAGGTTACACATAAATTTTTCATGTAGGCAAATTCAAAAATACAAAATTTATGAATAATGAGAATAGAGTATAATATTCTATGAAAATAGTATGCAACAAAAAGGGAAAAACAATAGATAATTTAATGGCTGATAAAAACAACCACAAAAGAAAATTTTTTACCACAAACTACAGAGATGTGGTAACCAAACATTTTTTTTTCATGAAATTAAAAAAAGACTAGGGGTGTAGCTCTTTAGTAGAACACATACGTAGCATGTGTGAGGCCCTAGCTTCAATGCCTAGCACAGCACTCAAAAAAGAAAATTATTATTAAAATAAAAGATGTGTAAGATAGGCATAGAAAATGTGATGCATTCATTTTCTAGAAATTTAAATCATAAAATAAATATAGTTAAAAATAGAACTCAAAAGCATTTTCCTCAAAGTAGAAGAAAACATGAATTATGAATTTAAAGACTGAACTCACACAGTATATCCCTGGGAAACACACAAAATGGTAATGTTACCAAGTTAAAAACATGAAAAGCAAAATATGTAGCTAACTGGGCAAAAAAAAAGCTACTTATAAAATCACTGTACATATGCAGTGAGTCTTACTGTGTCTATGCAGTGATTATATAATATATATTATTATAATATAATATAAATAATATATAATATATATAAATAATATATATCTTAAAAATAATATATATAAATTTGCATAGAAACACCCAATGCTAAAGTTTGTTAATCTCCAGGAAAAGAAAATGTGAAAATGTCACCCAAGTTTTATACCCACCCAAAACAGTTATTCCAAGCAAATACAAAAGTACAGAAAATGTGAAGCTTGAAGGAATTCAAAGAATATCAATCCCTGAAAATCTACTGATTGCACATCCACAGCTCAGAGTGTGGATAATGAACTTACTAAAGAGGAAAGACCCATCCTAGGTGTGTGTGATGCCAACCAATAGACTTGTAGTCTAAACAGAATATAAAGTGAAAGCAGAAGGGAGGCTCACTGCATCCTGCCTGAGCTGCCATGGGCAGTTTCTCCTCTGCTATGCCCCTCTGTCATGCTGCCTACCTTGGAGCCAGAAGACTGTGGACTAAGATCTCTACAAACAGTGAGCCAAAATAAACCTCTCTTCCTTTAACTTGTGGGCATCAGGTATTTTGTCCCAGCAGCAAGGGAGTAATTAAGACAGTGATAAATATAAATATGATTATCAAGGTACAGTAGAATGCAAATGTTAACTATATACACTGAAAATAGAGAATTAAATATAAATATCAAACAAAAACTGGAAGGAAAAAAGATAAAGAAGTATGTGATGCTGACATTCTCACCTTTGGTATCTGAGAATAAAAATATTTTACTTAGTTCTGACAAATCAAGTTAAATATACACGAGTACATTTAATTGATAAAAGAAATACAGAAAATAATATTGTGATAAACTAAAATTAGGTGTTGGGGCAAGAGAAGGAATGCAGGGTAATAAATACACGGATAAATTCTATTATTTCCTTGGCTTTGACAGGTAGTTAATTCAATGAAAATAAATGAATATTAAGAACTTTGTACAGTTATAGAAAAAAGTACAACTTCCTGAATAAAACTTTATTCCTCTTAATTACTAGATGAATGTGCACAATAGGAAAGTATATTATATAGTTTTTTGAAAGCTATAAATCTACCAAGTGCAACATAAAATCAGGTAACAAAACTCAGAACAAGCTGGCCATTAGAGAAAAGTTAATTGAAACACTGAGATTCCACCTGACTCCAGAAAGAATGGCTACCATTAAGAAATCAGGTAATAATAAATGCTGGCAAAGCAGTAGTGAAAAAGAAACTTTCCACATTGTTTGTGGAAATTTTAACTAGCACAACTACTATGAAAATCGATGTGGAGATTCCTTAAAAAACTTGGACTAGAAATTCTATTTTAGCTAGCTATTCCCCTGTAGGTATCTTCTGGAAAGAGTTAAATGTATCATATTACAGTGACACATGCATACTCATGTTTAAATCAGCAAGTAACTAAATCTTGGACGTGCTTATATGTCCATCAACAGACGAATGGTTAACAAAAATGTGGCATTTATACACACTGAAATACTACTCTGCCATAAAGAAAAATAAAATTCAGTCCTTTGTAGGAAAACTGATGCATTTTCCATAATGGTAAGCAAAATAAATCAGGCACATGAGCTTAAATACCTTATGGTTTCTCTTATATGAGAAATTCGAGTTATAAAAAAGAGAAAAATAAATGTTATATAATAGGAATTGATCTTTCTTAAATGAAAAGGGGATAAGAGTTGGGGGAGTGAAAGAGAGAAAATGGGATTGATAAAGGAATCAAAATGCATTATGTACATGCACCAGCTCCATACAAGGAGTACGAACAGTATGCACTGCAAACATGCACTAATAAAAATAAATGTCAGCAGACTTACACTTGTTTATTAAAAGAGCTTAAAAATTGGATAGAAAAAAATAAAGCTCAGTTTTATGCCATTGACAAAAAACAGAGATACAACAGATTAGAATCCTTATAAAGGCAAAGGTAGGTAATGGTGTACTGGGAAAATATAAACTAAAGTAAAGCACAGCCATAAACTTAACATTAGAGAAGATTTAATTGAGACAAAAATCTTCACGTTCTATAAGAGCATTTACTAGGACCAAGCAATACTGCAGTTAACATAAAAGGTATAATAGTTACAATAATATAAACTTCAGATGATATAGGATCACTTTTCAAAAGGCAAAAATTATAATTGAGTATAGAAAAGCAAAAGTAATAGGAGATACAATATTAGTTCATCATTTTCACACCCTATTGGATCAAGGAAAAAGCTAAGACATAGATTAAACAGCACAATTAAGCTAAATATAATTAATAGTTCATAGTCTCTAAATATTGAAAATAATAAACTTTATAATAACTTAAACAAAATGTTACAAATACATGACTAGGAAAATATATCAATAAATCTGAATAAAAAGACTTTAAATAAACAAATAAATACTGGAATTTTTGTTTACGATCAAGATAGTTTCTCAATCCAGAGAAGTCAAGATGGATTATATAATAAATGTTCTGAAACCACTTACCATAATACAATTGGATTTATATGTCTTACTTTAAAACTATTGTGTCTCAGGGCCAGGAGTTTGGCTCAGTGGCTTAAGCGCCTGCCCTGGCAGGTGTGAGGTTGTGAGTTCAATCCCTGGTGCCGCAAAAAAAATAAATAAATAAAATAAATAAATAAATAAATAAAACTATTGTGTCTCTCAGAAATGCAGATCTATTCCCAAGACATAAGGAAGCAGGGGAAACATTCTCAATATATACTCTGAAGTTTATTAATTTTTTCTAAGACAAGACCTTGCTGTGTAGTTCAGACTGGCCATGAGTTCATTATGTAGCCTACGCAGGCCTCAAACTCATGGTGATCCTCCTTTCTCAGCCTCCTGAGTGCTGGAATTACGGGCGTGTGCCACCATACCTGACTGTACTCTGAATTTTAAAAGTATAAATTTTTAAAGCAAATTAAATGCAAAGAGCTTCTCTATAAATGAGGTTAGTTTTCTAAACAAGCAACAAATAGTGCATTTTTGTGTTTTTCTGATTGTCAAGGGAACATATGTTTTGTTTTAGAAACTGAATATAAAATTTAAAACAACCAAAGCATTTTAAAATCAATTCCAGTAATTCAAATTAAAGCAAAGCATATACTAGCTATCTCCTCCTTTCTTCTTATGCATCTGTTTATTTAATTACACTTTTCAAGTCACATATAATATCATTTTTGTTTTTCGGAGTACTAGGGATCAAACTCATGACCTTTCTCTTGCCAGGCAGGTGCTTGTGCCACTGAGCTAAACCCCTGGCCAAGTCACATATAATATCAAAAAATGTGGAATGATTTACCCATAATCTTTTTTCTGGTCAATTTTATGCCACAATCATGTTTTTTTTTTTTTTTTTGGTAAATGTTAAATTTTTTTTTAAAGATAGTAAAATCCAACAAAATAAAACAGAACAAAGTCAATCAAAACAACGCAGTAGAATTGATATAGAACTTCAAAGCAGGATACTAGGAAAACAACAGCTACTATAGTATATCTCCTTATCGTCACAATAGTTGTCCATTCCATCAGGTATAGCAAAGTCAAACCATAAGCAAAATAGAATAAAACCAATCAAATCAGAATACTGAATAAAGCAAAACAGTGAGAACAATATTAGGCCTGAAAGACGAGATAGAAGGGAATCCCCCATATTTGCTATATTGCACACTGTCACCCTCCCAACAGATGCTCAGATTGCTGGCCCCAGGCCCACAAAATCAACCAAACAATACTAGCATTTGGTTGCTTTATGTACCTTAGTTGCTATCAACTTAGCTGATCCTCCAAACCAGAAAGTTGTGTACGGGGGTGGAGTGGGGTGGAGTTGGGTGTTGATTCTCAGCCCATGCACCGGTAGGCTCACAGGAGGTGCTGACTTTTCTCTTCATGGAACCCATTGCGCTGCTTACCAGGAAGCCTGGTCAGTTGTCTTCTGGTTGGATCTTCCCTGACCCAGCATGGCAGGTTCTTGTGAGGTGCTGATCTTTCTCTTTCTGGAGTCTGAATCATATTTTTTTTAAAAACAGAATGAGACCATGCAAAATAAAACAGCATAAAGTTAATCAAAACAAGACAGTGTAACACAGGACTTCAAAACAATTTAAAATCAACAATAGTTACCTCTTGTTGTGTTCAAAATAGCTGCAGATACCTTCAGACATAGTAAAAATCAAACAAAGCAACAGAATAAAATCAATAAAAACAAAACAATGGATGCAATAAAGGATTTAAAGACAATACAGTAGACAATCCAAAATGACTTTTTATCTTTGAAATAGCTGCCCATGCCATCATATATAATAAAATCAAACAAAGCAA
>RJWM01033770.1:0-20296 GCA_004363535.1 Dasyprocta punctata
AACAGAAAAGATGACAAAATCTAACATTATAAAAGATGAGTTTCCAAACTGAAGCACTGATCAATTGCAAATTGTACCAGAACCCAGTAAGCCAGCAAGGAGCAAGTATGCAGTAAAGTGCTTCGTAAGCAGTACTTGGCCTTGATAGTCAACTGAACTTTTCCCATTTAGACTTCTCATTATTAAAAGGTAGAGTCAAGTTTACCATATGAAATATCAAACAGTGAGTGATTTAAAAAGCTAATTTAATAATATATGGAGGTAAGGCAATAATGAGAAGCCAAAGAATGCAAATAGCAGTATGTTTATTGCTTGCACCAACAGGCCTTTCCTTGGCAGAACTACGGTACTTATCACAGGGTAGACAAATGAAGATTAAGAACGAAGATTAAGCAAGGACTATACATCAAAGCAGTGTTACATTCTCTCCAGTTCTTGGGGGACAAATTTTTAAATGCAGAGTTCCCACTCTTAAAAAAAAAAAACACTGTGGATTTGTAACAAAAGAACTTAAGATAGTAAGAAAGCACCAGGCATGGTGGTGCATGCCTGTAATTCCAGCACTTGGGAGGCAGAGGCGGTAGGATCACTGCAAATTCTAGGCCAGCCTGGGCTACATAGTGAGTTCAGGACAGCCTAATCTACATAATGAGACCCTGTCTCAAAAAACAAACAAACAAACAAACAGAAATGAGAAAGCTAAATCAAAAATAATACAACAAAGCAAAACAAGACCACAGAAATGTCCCCAAAAAGCAAAGCACACCAACCTCTAAAATGAGTTTCCCTACTATTTGTGTAAGAATTCTATCCTGTGCTACTTAGAAAATTTTCAAGTTTGTAAGATCAGTACTAGATGCCACACAATGCTATGAACAAGGTCTGGACATCTTTAAGATTAAGAAAAATAAAACACACAATTTAAATCACACAATGTATTTCATTTTCTAAGATCACCTTTTATGACTGTAATCATATTTTATAAGCATTATTTGTTTTCTGTTATTTCATGTTTAAAAAGTGGTTCTGCTAGCCAAGGTAGAGAGGAAGACCTCAGTGAATACACCTGCTATTATTTTGAAATCTCTTCTGTAAGTATGTTCATTAAATGGAATGAAAGTTTTGGTTTTAAATAACAGAAAAATTAGTTTTGCCTTCCCTATGTTTCAATAGGTGTCACAGACAAGGACAGAATCTACAGAGTATCATAGGTGATTAACCTTCAGTTTTTAAAAGAAAATAACATAAAATTACAACTGGGCTTTATCTTAATTAGATTAAAGACTACAACAGAACCATATTTCCCATGATAGTATGGTCTTGGATGAAGATAGTCTGACTTTTTAGAAATATACACACCTATAAAAGTACAAAATACATAATAATTTGTATTTTAGAAAGATTACACAGATAAATAACACTATATACAGTCCAAATAAATCCATTTAAAAATCGAATTTGATATTACCTTTTGAAGAATCACTATTTTTGATACTCTAAACATGTGGAACCTTTAAAGTTAAGAACCTGTTTGACAAACAATTTTCTAGTTGGGTACTATAACTAAACATGATAAAAAGTATCTCATTCAGAGAAAAACCCTAAATACATCTTCACATTTTGTCTGTGTGCACTTATTCAACCTATGATAATGTGACTCTCAAGTTATTCTTTGTAAAAAAAAAGTACGCATTTTTATTCAATAATATGCACTACAAGTTTACTATATGGCAGGTTCTGTGCTAGACCAGTGACACAAAATAAAACAAGGTCCCTGTCTTCAACAAGTTTATTTTGCTAGACTGTAAAAGAATTCTATCAAGATGGGTTATACATGTTTTGTTTGCCACTGAAGCCACATCATAACCCAAAATATAGCAGGTACTTAAATATTTGTTGAACATATGTTGTATTTGAGAGCACACAGAAATAGAAAAGGGCATTACTAAATTCAATAACGTAGTATGTATAAAGAACTATTGGGATTTGTGGGCTGCAGGGAGGATAACTAGACACCAGCCCCTTCCAGCACGGGCGCGGAGACAAGAAGAGCCACGGTCCCCATCCCCATCCCCGTAAGTGACTGGTTGATCCAGAGAAACACAGGCTGAAATGATAGCCACTGAAGTAAAATACAACTTAATACTTGTAGTATTTAGAGCCGGGCGTGGTGGCGCACGCCTTTAATCCCAGCACTCGGGAGGCTGAGGTAGGCGGAGCGTTGTGAGTTCGAGGCCGGCTTAGGCTACAAAGCGAGCGCAAGGCCAGCCTGAGCTACATAGTGTGACCCTGCCTCAAAAAACCAGGGCCAGGAGTTTGGCTCAGTGCCTTAAGCGCCTGCCCTGCTAATACTTGTAGTATTTAGTGTTTTATTGACTTGGCAGGCCTAAAGTTGGTAATCTGATCATCTATTTAGAGGATAACAATACGCAGTATAGCATCTATGAGGGATCTCCTTCTGAAGGTGGTAGCCATTGTTAATTCCCATTATCTTGTTTTAAAATTCTGTATTGTTTTCATTGTTCGGTTTGGTTTGGTTTTAGTCTGTTTTGTCTTGTTTGATTTTGTTATATCTGATGGCATAGGCAGTCATTTCAAAGATAAAAAGATATATTATGGTAACTATTTTGGATTTATTATTATCTTGTTTTGAAGTCCTGTATTGCATGCACTGTTTTGTTTTTACTGGTTCTATTCTGTCCTGTTTTGTTTGATTTTACTATGTCTGATGGTATAGGCAGCTATTCTGAAGACAACAAGAGGCATTATGGTAGCCATTTTGCTATCTTATTTTGTTTTGAAACTGCATAACACTATTTTGTTTTGATTGGCTTTATTCTGTTTTATTTTGTTTGGTGTTATTCACTTTAAAATAAAAAATTTTAAAAAAAGAACTATTGGAACAAAGAAATACTGTAATTGTATTTGGGTAAGGAGTTTGTATTTGTTTTTTGCTTTTTTTTTTTTTTTTTGGAGAGGAATATACTCCAAACTAGAGAAATGAATAAGAAAAGTATTGAAACATAAAAGATCATGAATTATTTGGTACATAAAGAGGGCTACAGTGATGGCCACAGGGCAGACAGTAGTGAAGGCTGAGGCTGAAAAGGAAGTTTGATAAGTAAATATCTTCCTATGACTTGCCACAAAATTTTATTCTGTAGGTAACAGAGAACCATCAAAGGTTTTAAGCAGTAGATTGTCCATTATTGTGGAGAAATTAGAAGCAAAAAGACTAAATTGAAAACTATTTGTAATAGCTGAACAGAGGAGAATCCTAATTAAGGTAGCAGCAGTGAAAATGAAAAGGACAAACTTTAGAGATATTCCTCAACTAAAGCATCTCTTTTGAGATATAAAAAACAACCAGTGAGAAAGCTTAGATACAGGGAGAAAGAGTAATAAACCTGTGACCAGAAGCTTGGGTTCCATCCAGTTAGATGTAAGTCATTCAAGGGTGGAAGGGTGGTCTGGTTCACAACACATAGACCACAGGATTCTTAAGAAGATTGAAAAAGAAGAATATACTTTTAAAAGTAAAATCACACTATATTAAATAGTACTATCAAGTACAGAACTATATAGTTCTGTACATGTCAAAAACTGTAAAATATATACAGGCAATATTATTATTCTATTAAAACTATAGCATATGTGTTTATGAAGGATGTGCCTTTGCCAGGATCAATCCAACTTTTGCTTTTACCACTTACTGAAGTCAGCCACTCAAACATCAGCAATATAATCACGATTATAGCAACACACAAAAAAATGTTCTTTTTGTTGTTGTTGTTTTGGGGGCAGGATCTCACTATCCAGTTTGGGCTGGCCTTGAACTCACTATGTAAACTCAGGCTGGCCTCAAACTCGTAGCCATCCTCCTGTCTTGACCTCCCGAGTGCTGGGATTACAGAAGGTCATCACCATGACTGGCTTGAAAATGCTCATATTATTTGAGATATAAACTGAGGTGTTTAATTGTAATTTACTTTCAGATTCTTTAGAAAAAATAATGCAAAATATGTCAAACTTAGATGCTAGGCATATTTATATTCTACTTTTTCTATATGCCTGAATTTTCATAATGAATAGACCAGAGTGAAAAAGTAACAGAGAAGAAAAAAAGTTTTATGGAATATTTTTGGAAATATAATCAATCACCCTTACAATGTCCTTTAGAAGGATGTGAGTTGAATGTTAAAGTTAATTTTAAAAAATTTTTTAAATAAATAATTTTTAAAATTGGGTGTAGTGGTGCACACCTGTAATCCCAGCACTCTGGGAGGATGAAGCAGGAGAATCACAAATTCAAGCTCAACCTGGGCAACTTGCCAAGAACCTGTTTCTAAAAAAAATGTGTATGTGTGTATGTGGTGGACTTCAGTGAGAAGGCAGCTGTGGATTCCATTTCCAGGTCAACAAAAAAGAAAAAACCAGAAAAACAAAAAATTTTTTTCTCTTTGTTTTGCATAGTATCCTCATGATCTGGTTGGTTTCACTGCTAGTTCATTAATGCCTAAGAGAGCTGAAAACATATGCCCACACAAAAACTAACACATGAAAGTTCATAGCAGCATTAACAGCCAAAACACGGAAACAACCCAAATGTCCATCAAATGATAAATGGATAAAGACAAAGTGGAATAACTATCTAATATTGTTCAACCACAAAAAGGAATGAAGCATAGATTAAAACATAGGTGCACCTCAAACCCATTACACAAAATAAATGAAGTTGTTCACCACAGACAAATAAATACTGGATAATTTCCATTCCATGACTGTCCAGAATAGGAAATCTACAGAGGCAAAAAGTAGACGAATGGTTTGCCTAGGGCTAGTGATAGCGAGGAATGGGAAGTCACTATTAATTGCCATGGGATTTCTTTTTTTGGGTGATGAAAATAGTCTAAAATTGAGTATGGTAAAGGTTGTACAATTCTGAGAATACACTAAAAATAAAAATGGGCAAAAAACAAAGCAAAATCTCACAATGTACCATTTAAAGTAGGAGAATTCTATGGAATGTGAATTATATCTTAAAGAAGTATTTTTTAAAAAGTCAGCAGGAATCTAGTCATGAATTCCAATAATCCTTGTCAGCCCTGATTTCTATAATCTTAAATACCTGGCAGTGCTAAACATCCCTCATCTTTGCGCAGTGCTAGGACTGACCCAGGGCCTCACATGTCAGTCAAGCACTCTACCATTGAGCTATATCATCAACCCTTTTTGAAAAACTTTTGAGAAAAGGTCTCACTAATTTGTGCAGGCAGGACTCAAATTTGTAATTCCTGTCTCAGCCTCCCAAGTAGCTAGATAGGCATGCGCCACTTACACCAGCTAAACATCCCTCTTCTTGAGGTGTTTCTGCTTTTGTGTAGAACTTTACTTGCCAATTTTCCATCCAATAAACTACTCTTGCTTATTCTTCCTTCTACATGCCCACAATCTCCCTATACGTTGGTCCCATTAATAATCCGAAAAACTGGTTCTTGGCCACCTTCTCCTTCAGTACCATCCCACGTAGCAATAATGTACTGTATTGGCTTCGACTAGTGCCCCAGTCTCAGCCCAGTTCTGATCCCTTTCCTGACTACTGTCACCATCTGCAGGCTATTTCAGAAACACTTATGAGAAGCCCGTTATTTCTCAAATTTAACTTCTAAAAAGAAGCACTGTCCATTTACTGAGTGCATTTACTATCCATTTACCAGGTAAAAGGTCTGGGCTAAGCCTTTTACAAAGTTGCAATCCTTTATTAATCTATTTTACAAATGAGAAGGCAGAACATTAAAAATCTAGTGTTAATCTGTTCCTAACTTACCTCTCTTAACTCATCATGTTTGCCAGTGTTCTGCTTTTTTTCCTTCTTTCTTCTATTAGTATCACTAAAGTACACAGCTGAAACTCCTCTTACTCCTAACATTCCATAGTTGCTAAGTGTCATCAGTTCTATTTTGTGTTCTTATTGTCACTATGACAGTTTAGAAGAGATGCTCAAGACAGTATTACTTAATCTCTTGGCATTAAAAAAAGTTTTAAGCTTTAGATTAAAAAACTTGTTTTAAATATGCTTAAAGTTCTGACTCTCAAAATGAGAATATATTTGACATTAATCAGATGGGCTTTTAATACAGGTATCTTATAAAGTTAAACCCCATTTCATCTTGTAAAAGGTTTTTTTTTCCTAACTGACTTACCTTTGGCTGAATTACCCACAGTGATGAAAGCACTGCTGCCAACACAGTCTACGATGACATAACAATGCTGCCTTTAGAGAAAGGATACATTTTTATTACCAGTTTTGGGAGAGACCATGAAAGAGTGGTACACAGTCAGTAAGCTATAAATACAAAATCTCTTCATTGCATGTGTTCAGGGCACAAAGTTTAAGTTTATGAACAGCAACTGTGTTTCACTTAATAGTCCAAAGTTTTCCATAAAATTTTACCATTTCTGTTAATAAAAATGTCACCAGCAAACCATTAAGCAATTTTACTTTTGAAGGTATCTTTTCTAGTTACAACTTTATGATCACTAAATTTATTTATTTTTATTTAAGCGGAAAAAAAAAAGACATATAACAAAGACAAAAAACAAAACAAATGACTAGAGTAAATGCACAACAGTAACATTACAGGTTTACAAAACAGGATGATAGAAACTTGACAATGGTTGCAATATTGCATATCGTTATCTTAAAGGAAAAGATACAAATCTGTATATATGTATATGTAAGATAACTAAAACGAACACACTGCTGAATGTATTCATTATTGAGAAAGAACAATTAATACTCATATGATTAGATCAATTTTACATGTCTATATCTGTTAATATAAACAACCATGATCACTAAATTTAAAAATGTCTTTTTTTAGTGTAAGCCCATAGGACATATTAGCTGGATTTAGATAATTAAGATAAAAGGAGATTAAATTTTCTAGTATTACTATATAAGCCTTCTATGATTAGTAGTAATTATTCTTTAAGTGAACCTGCCCTTGGTCTTTATAAACCATTAGCCCACTGTAAGTATTACATCTGAATTACTTCAGGTTTTGAAGACACTAGATCCCTAGGATTGTTGAAATTTTATCTTGGAAGCCATATACATTTTTGGAAACAAACCCTGTACGCAGTGGTTTCCTTCTCCTACAATTTAGGTACACGGAATAATACAAATGTTCAATCTTCAAAGACAGACATGAAACAATTAAAATTAACCAGAACATTGGAAGTGTTCATCTTATCCTCAAAACTATGTAATTTAAACTGGAAAAATCTCTATAGCAACAAAATATCTATGTAAACAATGAATCTTAATGGAGAAATGCCAAGGTACTCCTTTAAAGAGTACATTAATCCAAAGACACCTGTACTAATCCAAATCTCACCACAAATTTACAAATATATTTTGAAACTAAAGAGAATCTATGAGAAGTTGTAAAAATCAAATCTCTTTTTGTATATAAATCACAATATTAATTTTCTACAACCTAATTGCCTTATCTGACTCTCACTTTCAAACAAATTCGTAAGTTTCTTTTAAGTTCTTCTTGACTCTAGTTACTTGCTTGTTCTTGTCGGTAAAAGTCTTGTACTGCATAAAGGGAATAACCAAATGCTACAATGTAATTTTTTTTCTTGCAAATTAATTTCTTAAATGTAACTTTGGACTCTTGGTAAAACACTAAATTAAATGTATTGTTTTTCTATTCCCCAAAGCATTTTACATTCTTAGTGACCACATCAAATCTCATTTAAAAAATGATAGCTAAATAATAAGCTTATATGCCAAAAATGAAGGATCTTTGTCTTTTAAAACTAAAATAAAACTCCCAGACAGTGTGTACCAAGTACCTCACCTCATTTAAGAAAATGTCATTTTTCACAAAAGTCACTATACTGAAAACCAAGCTCAGGTGCAGAATCCAAGTAAGAGGTGCAGAGTATTGAAAGTGCCTTAAGAAAGAATCTACTGCCGGAGATTTAGCTCAGTGGTCTAAGTACCTGCCTGGCAGGCACAAGGTTGTGAGTTCAATCCCCAGTACCAAAAAAAAAAATAAAAAATAAGAAAAGAGCAAGAAAGAATCTACTCAAGGGCACTGTCTCAAAAGCTGTAAAATACAAACAAAAATAATTTCATTGTTGAAGAAAACTCAAAAACAAGGTTAAGAAGGGCACAATGAATATTACTGTCACCTATTCCTTTTCCATATAAGAAATTAATGATGTATTTCTAGCCACCACGTGTGTGCCACCTTAATGAATTTTAGATGACTTCTCATGTGAAGAAAATAACCTAAGTAAATTACAACTAAGGGGAATTACTTTTAACACAGGAGCTAATGTATGCCCTGACACACCCTGTATACTTGTTGTTTTAAAACTGCACAGTATGCTATAATCCAGTCGGCCAAAGGCAGATACCACTGTAATATCAAGGTGGTGGTCAACAACTGCCTTTTATTTATTTTTATCATACACCATGTTCTGATAGACTTGCTCTACCCACCTTTCCATCAAATTTCCAAGTAAGTCTGTTAGATTCCTTTTACGAGGCTTAGTACTGCCTACTCACCAAACACAAGAAAAATTCTATCTCTGGGTTCTCCCATTGGCCAAGGGGTGTTGACTGAGCTTCAAGTCTTACACATTTTTGAATTTACAAAATGAAACCATATTACATATGTTGAAAGTGCTTTTTAAAAACCATACCTGTATGCTATCTCCGGAGATTGTGGCATGACCTTTGTACATTCATTCTAAGTTTTACTTTTGTTCAGTTTCACTTTCTCTTTCAATACCAGTGCTATGCTAGGTGTGGTGGCAAGCCTGTAATTCCAGCACGCTGAGGCAGGAGGATTGACGTGACTCTGAGGACAGCCTGGGCTACATACTGAGTTCAAGGCCAGCCTGAACTACATAGTGAGACCCAACTGCAAAAACAAAAAACAAACAAAACAAAAACAGTGCTGTAAAAAAATGTTGTGATGGTACATGCTTGTAATCCCTGGTAGTTGGGAGGCCAAAGCAAGATTACTTGAGTTTGATGCCAATCAGGGGCCCCATCTCAAAGAAAAAAAAATATAAAGATATTCTGAACATCTCAATAGATTCAAATATAAAACATCAGTGGTAATGGTAAAAATATATTTTTCTAAATATGTACACTCCAAGGTTCAACCTCAAACCCATGGTGATCCTGCCTTAGCTTCCTGAGTACTGGATTACAGGAATGCATCACCCACACCTGGATTATTCATAAAATTATTAATGTTCATGAGTTTCATACAATATACCCTGATTTATGAGTTTAATTAATGCACTTCATAAATGAATAGCCTTGTTTTTACTGAGCAATACTTATGCTTATTTATTCAACATTATCAAAGTATTAATGAAGAGGTGACTACTCCACAAAGAAACCTAGAACACTTAAGAAGACACCTTGAACAGCGCCTATCTGTAAAATATTCAGAGTAAGATAAGGGTAGATATACACATGAGCACAATGTACAATACATAAACACATCACACATCACACACACAGACACGTCCATGCATAAGCATCTGTAACAGTGAAAACATTAAAGATAACCTCAAGTGTTACCAATAATACACACCAAAAACAAAGTAAATCTATATATACTGATGATACCTACTATAAGTCATTTTTGTTCTGCAAATTATTATGCTGGGTTTTGGGTGCATGGCTCCTGTTTGTTGAGATTTGTTGTTTCCCACAGGATCTAGGGAGAAGCAGTACTGAATCACACAACAAAAAGGTGAAAACCACCAAGTAATACCACAAAGGACAACTCTTAAGGGGTTTGGACAAACAAAAACAAAAACGAACCATAAGAAAACAGGGCAATAAAACGCCTCCAAAAACTCACAACTTCCCCAAAGCAGATCCAAGGAGCACCAATGGGGGGAGGTGGTCAAATTATACAAAAGAATAGAAGAAGAAATGTAGAAACTAACTCGAAGATATTGCTAACAAGAGTGTCCTACTCTACTATAACAAAATACATTCTTTTCTCAGCAGCACACAAAACATTCTCCAAAATCGCACACATACTAGCCCATTATGCTTAAATAAACACAAAAGAATTAAAATTACCCCACATATATTGACATATCTTTATGCAGTAAAACTAGAAGTCAATGGCAAAGGAAACTACAGAAATTTTGCATAACATGATGATTAAGTGATACATTCTTGAATGATCAATGGGTCACAGAAGATATTAAACAGCTCTAGGATCAAATGACAATACTACAGACAATACTACAACATATCAGAACCTGTGAGAGACAATGAAAGCAGTCCTAAGATGGAAGTTTATTGCTGTGAATGCTCACATTAGAAAAATAGAGCAAACCCAAATAAATAACCTAATGATTCATCTTGAAGTCCTAGAAAAACAATTGGATCCCACTGAAACCCAAGGCTAGTACAAGGAGAAAAGTTACAAAGATGAGAGCAGAAATTAATGAAACAAAAACAAACAAAAAATACAAAGAATCAATGAATAAAAGAGCTGGTTCTTTGAAAGCATAAACAAAATTGACAAATCCTTGTCAAGGGTCATTCTATATAATTTTCAGGGAAAAATCATATCATAATTAAATTGTAGTATGTGGAAACAACTCTGTGTGCCTCTAGTCACAGTTGAGGCCTCAATGGTCCCGTGATACTGTGACGCTCCAGGGCAAGATTACATCAGCTGAAGACATCCTGGTTCCCTGAGAACCTTGGAGTAATAATAATAATAAAAAAAGATTTCATCTGGAAGAAAGGACAAACTTCTTATAAATCTATCTCATCCTACAATCCTCACCAATATAAGATCCTTATCAGTATAAGATCACTATCACCCTCTGAATCATCCAATACTCCCTCTGATTATTTTGGGTACCCAATAAATACTGGCAAGCTTGAGTGTCTTTGTCTCTGCCCATCCCAAAGCACTGACCTTCTCAGCCCACCTGTCATGCATTACTAAATGTGTTTCTGTCTTTTATTTCATCCTTTTGCCGTATCCCTCATACAGGCAGTTGGGGATCTTGGCCAGGTCCCCAGTAATCCTTAGCCAAATTTAACAAAAGAAAGAAAGAAAAGAGTCATACTAATGCAATTAGAAGGGAAAAACACAAAATCACAACACTGCCAAATCCAGAAGATTATTAATAGTTACTATGAAAACCCATACTCCAATAAATTGGAGACTCCAGAAGAAAAGGATAGATTCCTAGACATGTATGAATTACCAAAACTAAAGAGTCCAATAACAGGAAAGAAAATGCAGGCAGTAACTAAAAACCTACCAGCTAAGAAAAGCACAAGACTGGATGGATTCACCAATGAATTCTACAAGAACTTCAGGGAAGACCTAACACTAATTCTCCTCAAACTCTTTAATGAAATTTAAAGGCAAGTAATACCAAACTCATTTCTGAAAGCTAGCATTACCTTGGTTCTCAAACCAGATAAAAATTCGATTGAAGGGCTGGGGATATAGCTCAGCAGTACAGTGCCTCCCTGGCAAGAGCAATGTCCCAAGTTTAATTCCTGGTGCAAAACAACAACAACAACAACAACAACAACAACAACAACCACCACCACCAAACTGGAAAGAACTCAATTGAAAATGAAAACTACAGGCCAACTTTTTAAAGAAACAGATGCAAAAGATACTGGCACATAAAATGCAAAAATTAAAAAGATTATGTACCATGACCAAATAGGCTCCATTCCGAGGATGCAAGCATAGTTCAACATGGGAATCAATAAGTGTAAAACATCACTTACACAGAAGGACAAAAATCATATGATCATCTCGATAGGTGAAGAAAAAGTCTTTGACAAAATCTAACATCCATTCATGATAAAAATCCTGAAGAAAACAGGTTCATTTGGACCTTATCTAAATCTAATATAAGCCATTTATGACAAACCAATAGTAAATACCATTTTTTATTAGTACATATTTGCAGAACATTTTTACATACCTTGTGTGGAGTTGGTACATGTACATATCTTAATTCCTTTTTTCATCCCCTTTCCCTCCCCCTCCATCACTAGATCCCTTTCCCATTTGAGAAAGGTCTATCTCTCTACTTCCTATTTTCTACCTTTTATTTTGCTTTTTATTTATAAGTTGGCTTTCTCATATAAGAAAAGCCATGTGATATTTAAACTGTGTGTTTTATTTCACTTAATATTGTGGTCTCAAGGTGCATCCATTCTCCTACAAATGACTTGCTGTGGTTTGTTTAAGTGTCCCTCCAAAACCTCATGCAGTCACAGAGGCGGCTGAGTCTAGCATTTCTGATTGGTTCATTGTCTAGCACTGGGATTGCCAGTGTGAGTGCTGCACCCGCCCAGGGGTGGGTAGCCAGCATACTATATAGGGGAGGGCAGGAGGCGTGCCTTTCCTCTTTGCCCAGTTCACTCTTGCAGGGTGCTGCTGCCATGAATGGCTGCCCCTCGGCCACAACACCCTGCCTTGGAGCCAGCTGAGTACAGACTCCAAAAAACTGTCAACTAAATAAACCTTTCTTTCCCCTAATTTTGGGCATCAGGTATTTTGTCTCAATGAGAAAAAAGTAACCAAGACATGACTCAAGTTTATCTTTTTTTATGGCAGAGTAATATTCCATTATGTATAAATACCACATTTTCTTTATTCATTCATCTGCTGACAGACATATAGGCTGTTCCCAAAATTTAGCTATATATATATATACATATATACAGATATATGTATTGATACATACATTTACATATATATTTATATATATTATCTATCTATCTATATAATCTTTAACTCTTTCAGGAAGATACCTAGAAGAATAGCTGGGTAAAATGGAATCTCTATTTTTAGTTTTTTGAGAAATCTTTGTAGTGATTTCCATAGTAGTTATACTAATTTATATTCCCTAACAACATAGAAGGGTTTCTTTTTCCCTATCACCTTGCCAGCATTTATTTCACTTAATGATGGCCACTCTTTCTGAGAGTAAGGTGGAATATCCATACATTGTTTTAATATGCATTTCTCTAATATTCAGAAGTGGTGAACATTTCTTTATGTATTTATTGGTCATCTGCACTACTTCTGTGAAGTACCTACTTATTTCACTTAGCCATTTTTTGGTGGGGTCTTTTACTTTGGGTAGCCCAGCTTTTTTGAGTTCTTTATTCTAGATATTAGTCTTCTGTTTGAGGAATAGCTGGCAAAAGTTCTTTTCCCATTCTGTAGGTTTTCTTTTCACTCTGTTGGCTCTTTTGCTGTGAAGAATCTTTTTAATTTGATATGATCCCATTTGTTGATTCCTGGTACTATTTCCCGTGCAACTGGGTGCTGATCAGAAAGTCTTTGCTTCTGCCTATGATTTCAACAGTTTTATTGATTTGATTGTCCAGCAGGTTAAGTGTTTCTGTTTCAACATTTAGCTATTTGATCCACTCTGATTTTAGTTTAGTACATGGTGAGAAACATGGGTCCGGATTCAATCTTTTGCATATGGATAGCCAGTTTTCTCAACATCATTTATTAAAGAGGTTATCTTTTCCCCCAGAGTATGTTTTTGTCTTCTTTGTCAAAAATCAAATAGTTGAATATGTTTGGGGTTGTTTATACATCCTTCATTCTGTTCCATTGATCCTCATGTCTGTTTTTGTGCCAGTGCTATGCTGCTTTTAATACAACTTGTAATACAACATATAGCTTGTCATACAACTTGAACCCCAGGGTAGTAATGTCTCCTGCTTTACTCTTGT
The DNA here is from genome assembly GCA_004363535.1 of Dasyprocta punctata. Classification (NCBI taxonomy): domain Eukaryota; kingdom Metazoa; phylum Chordata; class Mammalia; order Rodentia; family Dasyproctidae; genus Dasyprocta; species Dasyprocta punctata. The sequence goes on from RJWM01033770.1 coordinate 13,799, forward strand.
TACCCTGGACTACTTTTGCTGTTTTGGGTCTCTTCTGATTCCACATGAACTTTAGGATTATTTTCTCCAGTTCTGTGAAGAATACTCTTGGTATTTTAATTGAAATTGTGCTAAATCTATATATCATTTTGGAAGTATGGTTATTTTGATTATACTGGCTATTCCTATCCAGGAACAGGGATTTCTCCATTTTCTGATGTTCTCTTTGATTTCCTTTTACAGAGTACTATACTATAGTTTTTGTTGTAGAGGCCATTCATTTCTTTAGGCTAATTCCTAAGTATTTAATTTTTCTTGGTGCTACTGAATTTTCCTAATTTCTCAGTGAGTTTACTGTTGGTGTATAGGAATGCTATGAATTTTTGTGTGTTGATTTTGTATCCTGCTACATAGCTGAATTTACTGGTTCTAGTAGTCATGGTAGAAGGAATAACAGCAACAACAAACCAGAAGAGTTAAAAAAATTAGACACCTCCCAAAATAAGAGACCCAATCAAAACATCAGCCAGGTGTGGTGGTGCACGCCTTTAATCCTAGCACTCGGGAGGCTGAGACAGGAGGATTGTTGTGAGTTTGAGACTGACCAGGGCTACAAAGTGAGTTCAAGGCCAGCCTGAACTGCAGAGTGAAACGCTGTCTCAAAAAATAGGACCAGGGATTTAGCTCAGTGGCGTAAGTGACGTTGTGAGTTTGATTCCCAGTACCAAAAAAAAAAAAAAAAAAAAAAAGTACAACATCAATGGCCATCAAATAAATGCAAATTAAAACAACACTAAAATTCCACCTCCAGAAAGAATAACTATTACCAACAAGTCAAATATTAACAACTTCTGGCAAGGTTAGAGGGTAAAAGGAATACTTTTACCTTGTTGATGGGAGTGTAAATGAGTATAACCACTTGGGAAATCAGTATGGAGATTCCTCAAAAAACTAAAAACAGAAATTCCATTTTACCCAGGTAGTCTCCGTCTAGGTATCTTCCTGAAAGAGTTAAAAACATCATATTTCAGTGATACATGAATATGCATGTTTATAGCAGCAGAACTCATAATAGTTAAATCTTGGAAGTTGTCCACATGCCCATCAACAGATGAATGGATAAAGAAAATGTGGTAATTATATACAATGGAGTACTGGTCAGTCATGAAGAGATATATTAAAATACAACATTAAGCTAGATTCCACATAATTTGTTTGCAGAAACTGATGACCTGATTTTAAAACTTAACACATGAATTCAAAGGATTCAAAATAGTCAAAACAATTTTGAAAAAGAACAAAGATAAGCCTCCTACTTTATTTCAAGTATTACAAAGCAGTCAAAATAAAGTATATTAATGTAAAGATAATGCATTTGTCAATAGACAAGAAAATACAGTAAGAACAGCTTACTTCTTGTTGGTCTACCTTTCCTCAGCCTTTGGCATTCTGAAATCTATCCACAAGTCACTGAATACTGGTATATCTCCTTTCTTGCTTCTCAAAAACTGATTTCACTTGTCTTCTTACTCTTCCTCTTGATCTTTGCAGATTTATATAATTATTTTTCTGTAATACTAGAAAGACTTTCAAAGGAATGAATAATTGCAAATGTTAAAATGGAGGTATTTGCTTAACCTAAGTTTAATTTTCTCAATTAAAGAAATGTGCCCTCCGCCCATGGGGTTGTAGCTCAGTAGCAGAATACTTGTCTAGCATGCACAAAGCCCTGGGTTTGATCCCCAGCACTACACACACAGATACACACACACACCACTGGGGTTGAGTGGTAAAACATGACCATAGCATGTGAAAGGCCCTTGGCTTGTCTTAGCACATGAAAAAACACACAGTAGTTATTATTTTGTCATTACTTTATATATTTTAATTCATATAATTACGAATACTCCATTTTGCATATGGATCTACTACAGACTTAATTACATACTAAATCCTCAATCTGTATCTATTTTAAAAAGAATTAACTTTTATTGCATACATATTCAGTAATCCATTTACTCAAACAATACAATCTACAGATCTTCAATATTTTCTCAAAGGAGCTTGCCTTTTCTTTCAGAGTACGTATTATTTATAGTTACTTAACTAATACCTTTTTTCCTTAATAAGTCAAATTCCAAGGCAGCATGAATCATATCGGTTTTGTTTACCATTGATTACTGAGAATTTAGCTCAATACTAATACATTTTGTTTAATAAAATATTTTTGGTAACTAATGAAAGAATATTTTTGTTATTTAATCTGTTTTGAAACTAAGAAAAAAAGATAAAGCTTTTCAATTCATACAATCAAACTTCAATACCAAACCTGACAAAACATAAAAATGAATATATAGACCTATCTTTTGTGAATACTGACATTAAAATTCTAAATATATCCATTGGCAAAGACAACACATCAAGACATTAAAATAATAACAGATCAGTTAGGAATCATTCTAGGAATACAAGAAATGGGTCAGTAAACAGTAAGTCTATAAATCTGACTAACCATGTTAATTAGTCAAAGAAACAAATCACAAAGGAATGTTCTGGTATGGGATGAAGAAGAGCCGTAAGTCAGACCATCAAAATAATAATACTAATCAATGTTTTCCTGGCAGATATAACACAAATTTTGTCACTGCACAGTATTTTTTATTTATGCATATTATTTTTATCATAATCTGAAAAAGAGGTGCTCCCAAAGAAAGCTGCTTACTTAATAATGGAGAAAAATGGCCTACCTTAAGATTTTCGGAAAAGAAAAATCAAGATACATTATGTACAGGTTCAAATTCCCCATGATGAATGTGATCATTCTGTATATCAAAAGTGTACTGGTCAGGTGTGATGCTGCACACCTGCAATCCCAGCACTCATAAGGCTGAGGCAGGAGGACTGCTGTGAGTTTGAGCACCCTGGGCTACACAGCAAAATTCAAGGCCAGGCTGAACTAGTGAGACCCTGTCTCAGAGACAACAAAAAAAAAGTACATCAATAATGTTAAAAAAGATGTTCAGAGACTTTTGAGAAGATGGCAGAGTGATGAGCAGCAGAGAAAGTGCCTCTCTAAGGTTTGGCATCCAGACGCTGGAATATAACAATGTGAGAAGAGAAATGGGTCCCCAGGATGCAGGAAGGATCTGAAACAAGAATTGAAGCTCATGAGGAGTGCCAAGAGAGCTTTTAAGGAAAGAGGAGGTGGCAGGTGGTGCTTTCTCCCTTAGCCCAGACTCAGAGCAGCTCAAACCTGTAGATACATGGTGACTACTGGCAATCTCAGAGGCCTCCACAGAGAAATGCACCAGTGGAATACAGCAGTGGATGCAGTGGCTGGTGAATTATTTGGCTTCAGACATCCTCCAGGAGAGAGCAATTAACTGATAGCCATCTTGGTGAAGGGCTAACTGAACTCAGAATTCAGAACAGGTGTGGGCCAGTTCCATTTAGTGACTCCCATTGTCAGGGTGAGGCTGCTGAGTTCGAGCCAAAAAGAGGTCAGGGAGCTGAGTTCAAGCCAGCAGGAGACACAGCCTCACAGCCAGAAACCAGCCTGAACTTCAGTGGAACTAAAGGTTCAGGCTTGTTGGGATTATCCACTATCCTGCCGTAAATCAATGGCTGGCTCTTTGGGACTAATTAAATCAGATTTGGACTCTGACTATCCACCTCGTTTATCAGTGACAGCAGAGACACACTTTCAAGTGGACTTTGTGTATTTTCTTTTTGTCTTTTTCTTTTTTGTTTTGTTTTGTATTTTCTTGATTGTTTGTTGTTTTTAGGTGAACATGCTTTCTAGTTTTTTTGTTGTACTTTTGTTCTGTTTTTATTTCTTCCTTCTCTTTTCCCCTCATTGTCTTCACCAGTTTCCTAGTTTGAGCAATCTTCCTTTGTCCTCCAGACTTGCTTTGATCTCTTCCTCTTCTTCGACTTCTCTATTTCCCCTCAACACACATAAACACCTTTTAAATTTTCTCCCTGTGGATAAAATCACTATATTGAGGCCTTATTTCTTGTATACAAATTTTTGATTCATTTTAGATTTTGTTATATAACCACAAATCTAGTTCCTAAGTGACAAATTAACAGTTGGGAATTTAATAGTTACCATAGTTTGTGTTTCTAGGTTGTGTTTCATGCTACTGTTATTGCTGATTGTACTACTACAGTCAAGGAGACTGTTCTAATCAGTTTTTCTTCCTGGTATACTTAGACTGAGACTACCTAAGGGTCATAAAGAATACTATGGGCCAGTGCCAAAGAAACAGGGGCTGGGCCAAGCAGGCAGCAACTTCTCATCCCCAATAAATAAGAGAATTAGGATCTCCCAAGAGACTCAAAATCTAAAAGCCAGCTACACCTGGAAGACATCTCTGAGAAGTAGTCATTTCCCAAGTGTTCTAAATACTAGCAATAAAGGTATGTGCCATAAGCAATTTACAAACATCAACCTAGGAATTAAACTAAAAAACTAAAAAAAAAAAAAAGAAAGAAAAGAAAAGAAAAAGACACTTAAACAAGATGCAGCTGCAGAATTCCAACTCATCAAAGGCAAAACCAGGGGGCAATGAGGTGGAACAATTCAAAAGCCATCACCTGACTCTCTGAAGTGGTAATAGTGGCAGTAACAAAGTTGATGAACAAGGTTCTAGAAAAAAATCAAATCAGAAATAATTTCTCAGATTACAGAGATAGTGATCACAATGAAAGAAGTGCTCAGTGACTGTAGAGCAGGTACAAAAAAAATAGAGGAGCTTAGGAAAATGGGGTCCATAAATGCCTAACATAGGAAAGAAATGGAATCCATGAAATAGATTCAGACAGATCTCCAGATTAAAATTTCACTGAAAGTATATACAACAAAAATGAGCCAATGTGAGGACAGAATATCAGATACAGAAGACAGGGTTGTGGTTAGGGATCATGAAAAGAAAGATTTCTTAAACATACCAAAGGACCACAAGAAATCAATCTAGCGGCTGCTAGATGATGCAAAGAATGAAGAAAGATTGACTGGAATCAATGAAAAAGCAGGATAATGCAAATGACATTTAAAAAAAAAAAAAACCTGTTCACAGAAGTAATGGCAGAAAACTTTCCTAGCAGGGAAAAAAAAATTGACATACAGATAAGTGAGGCATACAGAACTCCAATTAACCATGATCAAAAAAAACCCCTAAAAACTCTATACCAAGTTCATACAATAGTTAAGATTCCAGAAATTCAACAAAAGAACACAGTATTAAAAGCTGTTAGACACAGGCAAGAAACCCTATGGATGTATCCAATGTGGTAAAGCTTTCAGCACACACAGTGATTGTAAAGCAAATGAAAGAACTCACACTGGGGAGAAACCATATGTGTGTAACCAATGTGGGAAAGCCTTCAAACACAGTCATTGTAAAGGACATGAAAGTACTCACTGGGGAGAAACCCTATGTATGTAACCAAGATGGGAAAGCTTTCGGCACACATGGTGATTGTAAAAATCATGAAAGAACTCACACTGAGGAAAAGCCCTATGCATGTAACCAATGTGGAAAGGACTTTAGCTCACACAGCGTTTGCAAAAGGAATCAAACTACTCACACTGAGGAGAGACCCTATGTATGTAGCCAATGTGGGAAAATGTTTAGCTCACATAGTCATTATAAAAAACATGAAAGAACTCACACTGGAGAGAAACCCTATTTATGTAACCAGCATGGGAAAGTTTTCGGCACACACAGTTGTTAAAAACAAGAAAGAACTCACAGAGGAGAAACCCTAAATACGTAACCACTCTTGGAAAGCCTTCACCAAACGCAGTCATTGTAAAAGACATCAAAGTACTCTCTGGGGAGAAACACTATCTACGTAAACAACATAGGAAAGCTTTCAACATGCACATTAGTTGTCAAAAACATGAAAGAATTCACTCTGGGGAGAAACCCTATGTATGAAAGCAATGTGGGAAAGGTTTCAACAGACACAGTCATTGCCCAACAAATGACAGTTCTCAACAGGTACAAAGGTTAGGTATTCAAATAGTCTGAAAATGCATAAACTATACAAATGCATTGTGAAATTTTAGAAGAAAATCTATGTGAACAATGGACAAAAACCTTTAGTAATTCAGTAATCATCACAGACTTAAAAACATAAGAGAAATTATGTGTGAATATATATGATAACGTGCACAAACATTAAACCACAGTGGAGAGAGTGTTTTGTAAGCAATATAAAGAATCTTGCAATATAAAGAATCTTTCAATACACAGATATCACTATATAAATGAAAAAGATGTAGTGAAGAGAATCTGTATATATGTGAGCAACGTGGGAAAGGTTTTATGTTTTTCAAGGCATTCAAGTGTATGAAAGAGTTCTCATGTGAGAAAAGCCGTATGTATGTAATTTATGTGGCGAACCCTTCAATTTTTCCACTTACTTTGAAATAGATGAAAAAACTCATTAACAGAAATCCTACAAGGATAATTTTAGAAAGCATTTTGTGATTCCAGTAACCTCAGAAAA